>AUWJ02018496.1:0-15821 GCA_000468175.2 Phytophthora cryptogea
TTAAAACAGCACTCAAATCTATAGATAATCTCCGACCATTGGAAACAACGAGTGAGTCGCAGGTAGAAGAAGGGCTTTCACCAACATGAACAGCATCCCAAGTTCGCAACTGCACAATCGCACTATAAGTATTTAGCGCCTACCAGTAAAACGCAACCAAAGACCCCTTGCATTAGAGCCCTACGAAACCAGATGTAGCCATGTGGTGAAGCGCCACCTGCGTCTCCTCGTGCGCGATCTTCCTGACCGCAAAACCCCCGACCTGTTCATTCTGCAGTCGGAGCTCCAAGCCGCACACGCACGAACTCCTCGCCTCTTCACTCCGTTGCATCATGGCCGAAGCCGAAGCTGCCGCCGCGCCCGCCGTGTCGCCCAACAAGTTGGCGCAGAAGCTCTCGTCGGCGCAGCTCACGGACGCCAAGATCACGGGCTTCCCGCAGTTCACGCCGGCGCACCGCTCGCTCATGGCCAAGCACCTGACGCGTGAGATCTACTCGCAATTAAAGGAGACCACGACCTCCACGGGGTACACTCTGGAGCGCGCCATCCAGACGGGCGTGGACAACCCGCACCTGGGCGTGGGTGTAACCGCCGGCGACGAGGAGTGTTACGAAGTGTTCAAGCCGCTGTTCGATCCGGTGATCGAAGGCTGGCATGGCTACAAACCGTCCGACCTGCACAAATGCGACATGGACCCATCCCACGTGACGAACGGTAAGTTGCCCGACGAGTTCGTCATCTCCACGCGGATCCGCGCGGGGCGGAACATCCGTGGGATGCCCTTACCGCCGGCCACGTCGCGCGCGCACCGCAAAGACGTCATGAACTTGCTGCAGGCGGCGCTCGGCGACATGAGCGGCGACCTGTCGGGCAAGTTCTACAAGCTCTCGGACATGTCCCCGGAGGACGAGCAGCAGCTCATTGCAGACCACTTCCTGTTCCAGAAGCCGGGCGGCGGTACGCTGCTCGAGGCTGCGGGCGCCGCGCGGGACTGGCCGTCGGCGCGCGGCATCTTCCACAACAACGACAAGACGTTCCTCGTCTGGTGCAACGAGGAGGACCACATGCGCGTCATCAGCATGCAGGACGGCGGGGACGTCGAGGCCGTGTTCGAGCGCTTCTGCCGCGCCATCAAGAGCGTCGAGCACAGCATCAAGGATAAGGGCAAGGAGTTCATGTACAACGAACATTTGGGCTTCATCGGCACGTGTCCGTCCAATTTGGGCACGGGGCTGCGTGCGAGCGTCATGGTCAAGTTGCCCAAATTGACGGAGGACGTGGCGCGCTTCGAGAAGATCTGCGCGCTCCTGCACTTGCAGCCCCGAGGAACAGCTGGAGAGCACTCGGCGTCCGTTGGCGGCGTCTATGACGTGAGCAACAAGCAGCGGATTGGCCACTCGGAGGCAGAATTGGTGCAGACCATGATCAACGGTATCACGTTGTTGATTGCCATGGAGCAGAAGATGGTGGCGGGCGAGTCCATTGACGCGCTCATCCCGACGGAGCCGGCAGCTCCAGTGGTGATTGACGCCGGGCCGCCGCTCGTCGCGTCTCAGACGAGCATGGCCGTGTTGTCGTCCCAGGAAGACAATTACCCCGTGTTCACGCCCAAGCACCGCAGTCTCATGGCGAAACATTTGACCAAGGAGCTGTATGACAAGTTGAAGGACAAACACTCCAGCAAGGGGTACACGTTGGACCAGGCGATCCAGACAGGTATCGACAATGCTCATTTGGGCGTGGGTGTCGTTGCTGGTGATGAGGAATGCTACGAAGTGTTCAAGGAGTTGTACGACCCCGTGATTGAGGGCTGGCATGGATTCAAGCCTGAAGACAAGCACCACACCGACATGGACGTATCCAAACTCGTGAACGCAGACAAGATCGACAACGCATACGTGCAGTCGACTCGGGTGCGTGCAGGACGCAACATTCGTGGACTGAGTTTGCCACCCGGCACAACCCGAGCAGAGCGACTGGAGGTGGAGAACTTGGTGGCGACGGCGCTGTCAGCACTGAGTGACGAGCTCAAGGGCAAGTACTACCCGCTGAGCAACATGACGAAGGAGGAGGAAGATCAGCTCCAGAAGGACCACTTCCTGTTCCAGAAACCAGGAGGCGGAACCCTTCTGACCGGCGCCGGTGCGGCTCGCGACTGGCCTAGTGGTCGTGGCATTTTCCACAACGACCAGAAGACTTTCTTGGTGTGGTGCAACGAGGAAGACCACATGCGAGTGATCTCGATGCAGAGCGACGGCAACATCGTCGAGGTTTTTGCCAGGTGGGTCAAGGCCGTGACGGCCGTGGAGGAGAGTATCAAGGCCAACGGCTACGGCTTCATGCACAACGACCACCACGGATTCATTGGTACCTGCCCATCCAACCTCGGCACGGGGCTTCGTGCGAGTATGTTCGTCAAGTTGGAGAAGTTGGGCGCTGACCCTCACGCGCTTGAAGCTATCTGCGCACCGTTCGGCCTCCAGCCTCGAGGATCCGCTGGTGAACACTCGGCTGCTGTGGGTGGCATGTGGGATATCTCTAACAAGGCCCGAATCGGCAAGTCGGAGGTGGAACTCGTTCAGACAATGATCGACGGTGTTGGTAAGCTTATTGAGCTGGAGAAGGAGCTGGAAGGCGGCAAGTCCTATGAGGAGGTGCTGGCATCAGTGGGTGTCACACCTCACGCACATTGAAGTCGACTGTAGCCGCTCGAGCGAAATGGGGCTGATCGCGAAGTTCCTTCAGATTTTGCTCGCAGCTTTGACCAGCAAGCGCACGGTGACCGTATTGAACAACCCGCAATCAGAGTTTTTTTACGGGGGTATAGCACACTGCACGAAAGGAAGCCTTTATTCTTTGTATTTTCAATTCAATACGCACCTCCGCTCATGCCAATCCTCAAAATGCTACGTGTCTTAAACTATTTTCTGGTGTTGTATTAAATACACTTTTTTCGTGAACATGTTAGCTCTGGCTAGAGGAGGGTAAACATCTTGGAGGCATCTTCGAAGAATCAACAGCATGCATCAAATACTCATCACCAGCATTTTTTTCATGATAGCGCGTTGATACTACTATTATCAATTGCGATCGGATAGGCAAACAAATTCAAGTGTACCTGATTGAAGCTTTTGTTCAAGTTCTGTTGATAGGGATGCAATTTGCTTCATTGCTTTTAGTTCTCATAACTTAGGCTTAGTAGTGCTGAGTTGGCACTGGAGCTAACAGGCTTTCTATCGCCGCAGCTTGGTTAGAACTTATTATTTATCTGGGTGTGTAGTGCAGGAATTCCAGCGCACTACACGATATCCGAGTACGTCCGCGTGAGACCGCGTTGGACGCTACCAGTCGAGTTCAATCGAGGACGATTGCCACTGGAATTTCGAGACGAGCGTGAGCGAACGAAAGAGAACGGGTTGTTCGAGTGTGGCGACGGGAAAACACCCAACCGAGGCGAGCGCTGGACGAATTGGGCGTTGAAGACTGTCTCGTCGTTCGCGTTGGGCTCGTCCTGCACCACGAAATGCTCATAGGCCGACATTCCATCACCACGCCGAGCAAACGGGTCGAAGCCGGCTGCTGAAGTACCGAACATGGACACACGCGACGGCGGAGGAGGCATCGGGAGGTTTTCGGCTGCAAGAGCTTCGGCGAGTCTGTCGTAGTTGACGGAGTGGTGGTTGACGACGCTCCTGCCAAGTGCCAAGCGGCGACCTTCGAGACGCATTTCCGACAGCGAGTGCACCGAGTCACGGCTCATGAAGTACGAGGCCGTGGCAAAATCGCTCGTCGTGCTGATCTCCTGCGAAAGCGACTCCGCGAGCTTCTGGTCCAAAAGAGCCATGCGCGTCGCGATATTCGCCATCGCAATGGCCGGCTGGATAATTAACACCCCAAGCTCCTTCAGGTCCATGCTTAACGTGCAGTCAGGGATGACTGCGATCATGCGAGGATGTTCTTCACCGAGTAGAGCCTTCATGGTTCGAACATGCTCCAATGTGCGCTGGCCGTCACCCGTGAAAATCAACACGTCGGCAGTCGACATTCCCTGCACATGCTCTTCGTTCTCACGCTCCTTGACTCTGTTCTTGAACTGGATGAGTTCGCCCTTGGCTGATCGCTTCAGAATCGTCTCGTTAATCGTGTGCCACTTGTCCGCTTGTTCTTGATCAAGTAGCGGCACATTAACTCGGGCACCGTACAGCGAGAGCTCGAGCGCAATCTCGAACGCAACTTCATCTTCTCCAATAACCACAGCACTTCGAACCTTGTAGAATGGCAGCAGGACACGAGGGTCGCCGTTGCCTTGTGTGATGTTGCTGCTTGAGAGACGACTGCGCGTACGGCTGAAACCTCTACCACCATTGACACTGCATTCACTGTCCGATACATCAGCGCCGTCTTCACCTGGTAGGGGCTCAGCAACTCGATCATACATGCTCTCGCCAGCGCGACTCAAGCCGATGGCACAGAGCACAGGGCCGATAATCTGGTTCACCACCACTGCGGCCACGATCGTTGCTGCGAATTCACCTGCCCAGGCATCGGTACTTAGTGCCTTGACTTCGTTGGCCAAGCCCAGCGCAACACCAGCTTGGGGTGTCATCGTGAGCCAGAGATTGTTGTACTGCCTCGGCGTCAGCTTGAGGAGGAACCGGCCGCCCAAGTAGCAGGCGATGAAGATGGCCACGAAACGCAGACACACGTACAGACTCATGAGCGGAATGGCGTCCACCACCTTGTCCAGCTTCAATGCAGCGCCTGTCATGACGAAGAATGGTAGGAACATGTACGGCGCCACAGTATCGAGGATCACGTGCATATCGTGACGGATCAACGAGTAGTGACCTGCAAGACACGACGCGACCATGAGCACCAGCAAAGGCTCGAACTTGACTTCCCACGAGAGCCCGTAGGACGCGACGGTCGCTTCACTGATCGTCGTGGTCGAGATGTAGAAGACGTAGCCCAGCGTCAACCACAGGAAGCCCTTGACGTACAGCGACATCCGCGTGGTCCAGAACGACGGTCTCTTGGTCTTGTGCTCGTCCGTGGATTCCACGTACGCATTGTGCGGGTGCGGCATCCGGTCCGGGTCCATGGACGACTCCAAGTCGAGTTGTTTCTGGCTGTAGTTGGAGCCTGTCACGGACTGCGGGTCGTGCAGATCCATGTGCTTGTCGGCGGCGCTGCCCGGGATCTTGAAGATGAGGATGATGACGAGTCCGATCAACGCTCCCAGCAGCAGGTTGGACACGACGATGGAGAGCGTGAAGACCAAGTTCCCGACCGAGACCTCCAGGTCTGCGCAGTAGATGGAGCACACGATCCGCGAGATGGAGAAGGACACGAGCACGACGAACTCGGCCGTCATGGTGGCGCCCAGCATCAAGTTGGTGAAGGGTCCGACACTGTTGAGCTCGATCTTGATGGCCATGACGGTCGCTGGAGAGCCCAGCACCGAGATGGAGCCGAACATGAGGGCGATGCCCAGTTGACAATTGGTGATGAAGTCGTCGTAGAAGAAGGCGTTATTGGCCAGCAAGTGCACGCACGTGAGGATGACCATGGCCGTGACGTAGAGGACTCCTAGTAGAATGAAGATCTGTTTGAACTGTGGTCTCAGCTCTGGCAAATACATCTCTTGGCCCGCTTGGAACGAGATGAAGGAGAGCGCCAATGCACTCACGTACGAGGACAACATGTCGACGAGCGCTTTGGGCAGCAGATTGGCCACGAACGGGCCGGCGAGGATGCCGATCACGAGGTAGCCCGTGATCAAAGGCAGCTTGAAGAGCTTGGGGAAGAAGAGGCCGAGCGGATGCGCCGCCACGAGCACCACGATGAAGGCCAAGGCGTACTGCAGCGTGTCCGCCGTGTTGCTCCACGAGTTGAACGGGACCGTCGCGTCATCGTCACTGGCCGAGACAAATTGGGGCAGCAGTGCCACACCGAGCAGCAGCGACGCCATTCACTTGACTTGAATGAGGCTAATTCAGAAATGACCCGTTACCTGCCCGCAGAGTCGGCAGAGTCTCCTCCTTCTGCTCAGAAACGCAGGTGCCGCCCATCTTGAAGCAGTCGTCACGACGTCAGACGAGTTATTAATACCACCACCAAGTCTCACTTACGAGGAAGATGAAAAGCCATAGGGATATCTGCACAAACGCCACCACTTCCATGTGTGGTGGTGGTGCTTCGAAGCGTTCGTCTACAGTTCGAAGCTCTTGTGAAGGCTCGTGGTGGTGTGGATTTTGATGGTGCTGGATATCGAGCCCAGCGTCTTTGCTGCTGAATGAGGAAGATGGACACTGCAAGTGTCCATCTCCTGAGTCTGCTTGGGTTTCTGACTCTCTCCCGGGGTTTTGCCAACCTCCTGGTTGGCGAGGAAGGCGTCACGGAATCTTGTCGTCCCGTTGATGCTTGTGCCGGCGTCACGAGGGTTTAATCGCTTCAAGCGGCTGATTAATGCAAAGCGCGCACGATGCGACGAGCGCAAAGGAACACGTTGCACTCACAGGATGGCGCCGCTTTTGAGCGACTTGAACTGCTTCAGATGTTAACTTCAGTGGTCGCGCCATTGGATGGACGTCAGCGACGCTACACTTAATGTTATCTATACATTGTGGCTAGAAGCGAAGCTTATTCCTGAAGAACAGTGAGCTCATTTCTGAATTTCTCCAGCACGGATGGGGTGCAACAGGCAGGTATTAATAGAACTGGTACAAACTGGCGATGGCGGGAGATCCGCTCAGTCCTTTCGAGTGGGTCGATCCTGCATATCTCGAAGCCTGCGCTTCCGTGCTCGTTCGAGACGCTCCTCTTGGCTTAGAGGCTTTCGAGAACCCACGGGCACAATGTTCTTCTTCTTGCCGTCTCTTTTCCCTTTGGTGGATGTTGCAGCCTTCTTTTTGCGTCTCGCTCGCTCCTCGTCCGAGTCGCTGTCACTGTCGCTGGACTGCTCGTCGTCGATGATGTAGAGCTTCCGTCGACACGGACAGCACGTGTAGTACATGCACCCCATTCGGATTCGAACCGCCTGCTCCTGCCGCTTGAGCTTCGCCACGCGTTCCATCTCGGCCTTCTTCGCCGCCAACGCTTCGTCGGTCATGTCCTCGACGTTTTCAGCTGCCGCGTGGTTCGCGAGCTTCTCATGGTGCTCGGTGACCAATTCCTCGATCTTGCGCTCCCACCACTTCTCGCCTAGTGTGAAGATTTTCATGTTCTGCTGGATACGGAAGGCAGGGTACAGCAGACTCGGGAACTGCGTGTTGAGCTGCTTGAACTCGGCAAAGTCGATCTTGCCGTCCCCGTTGAAATCGAATGTCTTGAGCGCCTGCTTCATGTTGCTGGTCTGTTCGTCTTCGTGCAGGATTTCCAGCAGGTGGGTCAACTCCTCGCCTTCGATGGTGCCGTTCTTGTCGTCATCGAAGACGTTGAAACAGACTAGAGAGCAAGATTGGTGAGCTTGTGTCGGTTGATACGGAACCAGAGCTAACGTACATTTGAGCATGTCTTCCTTGTTCAGGAGACAGAACTTGCCGAGGGCTTCCACGTACTCACTAAAGTCCAAGACGCCACTATTGTCTTCGTCTGTTGCGAAAGCTTTGCAATGAGAATCACTATCGAAAGGACCAGCAAAGAAAGATTGACGCACCGATGAGAGCAAAGATTGCGTCGCCAAACTCGGAGTGTTTCTCATCAATGGAGGAATAGAACTCTCCACGATCGATTGTGCCGCTCTTGCTGCATTCCAAATTCACAGGAACACAGTCAGCCTTGAACAAATTCAGCTAAAGCGATACACAAAATCACCACAGCTCATTCGGTGTCCTAACTGCGAATTGGGCAAAATCACGGTCAATACAGAATCAAAAGGCAAACGCATGCCAAGCCAGATAATTGCTTACCTCTTTATCGTATCTCGAGAAGCGGCTGTAGAGCACTCGAAGGTCTTTGGCCGTCACTGGAAGTGTACAGAGCGTAGATTTAAGTTAGCCAACATTTTGACGGAAAGCCAAGCAATGGACGCCACTTGCATTTGAGTTTGGTGATCATGTGCTGCATACGCTCATCGGGCACAGGCACCTGGTTGCTGAGCATTCCACCCATGATTCAAACAACGTGGAGATCGAGTAGATGAAAAAATGGCTAACAATGTGGAGCCGTTACTATTGTTTTCAAGGGACCATAGCTGTTGGAAAACGCACCACGACACTGGATAAATCCACCTCAATCCATCGCAGCTTGCCACCCTCCTCCTTCTTGTGCCGCATACTCAATCTTGTAGCAGCTCCTTGATTTGATACGTTCGTTCATCAGCACAAATTAGTTTTGGCTCTTGCTCTGCCAGCGAGGAACAGCCACGATGCGAGCCATGCCGCGGTGGACCTGTGCTTCCAGGTACGGGCCATCCACCACCTCTCCGTCCACGCACATGAGATCGGTGGCTCTCTCAGGCACCAGCTTGAACGCTCGCGTGCGCACCTGCTGCACACCCTTTTTGTCCATGTGATCGCCCGTCTCGATGGCCAGCATCATTGCTAGTAGGTCTTTGCGCGGGTGTGCGCCATCCATGAATGTGATGTAGTTGTAGCCGTCGTCGAACTCGGCGCCAGGGGCAATGTGAGCATCAGAGGCCGCGTGGGAAACATTCATCACCCACACGATACGGAAATGACCGTTCCCGAGTTCCTTCCACTTGCCGCCCTTTGCAACTGTCTTCTCTGCATTCTCTGACGTTTCTTTTGCGTCTTCAGGCTCCGAAGCCGCAGGTGGGCCTTGGCCTTCACCGTCGAACAGGTCCATCGTCGGTCGATCCGTCGACTTCGGGTCGTGTGTCTCGAAGTAGTGTGGGGGCTCCTCATTGTCATCTTCGTCCAAATACCAGATCTTGCCTGGATACTCTGGTCGCTGGAAGACAAGCTGGTTCACGAACGCGACTGTAAAACGAAGTCCGCCCAGCATCCGCAGCTTCTCTGAGCCAATGTCCACGTCAGCAATAGATGCCCACTCCAGCGACAAGAACGAGTACGTCGTCTCCTTTCCGTTGCGGACCGATGTGATATCCAAGTCGTGCGGCATGCCCTTGGCTAGGATGAACGCTGCGTTCACAGGCTTGCCCTTCTCCTCGCTCTGGTGCGCAATCGAGTGCGCTAACCCATTGCCCGATCCACCAGGAATGATGCCAATAGGCTGTCGGATGGCCTCGTTCCAGTCCGATCGCTTCATCAACCCCTGCACGACTGTAAACACAACCAAATCAGGTCAATCTCCATCCTAAGTACCTCTCACACAAGTCCCAACGTACTCTCATAAAGACTTCCGTCTCCACCGACCGCAACTACACAGTCATAAACGCCCAACGGCATCTCCATCACCACCTCCATTGCATGGTTGGCATGTTCCATGGTCTTGAGCTCAATGTCCACATTGGCAAACTTGAACACGGGCGCCACCTTGTTCTCGTAAATCTGCACAGCACGTCCTTCAGAAAAGAAAGAAAAGAAAAGAAAAGAATCAATCAGCAACACTTTCTCCTCCAATCTCTTCAACTGTCCCTTACCTGACCCACTAACGGGGTTCACGAGCACTAGAAACTTGCGTGGCGGTCTCTCCACCACGTCCACCGTCTCCAACGTCTCTGCACTCTGCACGATCTCCTGGTTCCTCGGGTCCGCCACAAAGTTGATCAGTTTCTGCAGTTTCAGCACCTGCTGCACCTGTTTGCCACTGAACCGGAAGAAGAACTCACTCAGTCTTCTCTTCTTTAAACTATTGGGCTTGTGGCTCTTGCACACGCAGGCGAAGAGGCCCAAGAGGAACTGGTCGCCGTCTTTCAATGTATCAATTGCTAGAGGCGTTTGCACGTGTTCCCCGTCGGCGGTGAGCACGTGGGCGCCCAGCACGTCGCTCCACGGCAACTTGAGCGGCTGCTGCTTGGAATCCGCCACGAAATGCGTCGTGGAGAGCCGGAAATGCACCGCTTCATGGCTGTTGCCGCGCCAGAGGGACTTGTGCACTTGTTCCAGCTGTAGCTCGGCCAGGAGAGAGGACAGAGACGCGGCAGTTTCCAGGGTGGTGGAGGACATGGACGACTTGGTCTCTGCGAGCGGGGGCTCGCTGGAAGCGCCTGGGGCGGCGGCGGTGGCCTCGGACGTCGACATGTCAAGTGCGTGTCTTGGGGCAACTTGCAAAGTGACAAACGATTAAGTCGGCGGTATTTTTGACTTGGTGTTTGTATGGGCATGATTATGTGTTGAGAAAAAGGAAGGACCGACGTGACCAATCACACGGGAGGCTGCGAGAGATGATAACCTGAAGGAATCGATGGTAGGAGGTGCAGGGTTGACAATGTAATGTACTGTGATATATGATAGTCGCGGAAAATGAATCGACGACAGAGAAGGGGACAGCGTGGCTTCAACGTCAAATGGGTCGACAGTACTTGCCATCGCCGAGAAACGGCTAGCATGTTGCAAGCGAGCGCACTCCATGGGTGGCGCGCAGTCCTCAATGCAGAAGCCGATTCGCAGGATCGAATGGCGGTGGACGTCTGCCGCCAATGTAAATGCCTTATTACGCTGGAAAAAGAGTAATCATGGGTTGCGTGCAATCGTCTTGCTGTCGTTGCTGCGTTGCGGTCCCATTCTCGGTTCTGTTGGTCCATCGTCTCGATCATTTGCACGCGTTACCACCGCTGTGACACCAGTTGTCCTCACCTTTTGACGACTGTCCTTCTGAGATCGTGATCTGAGACCGCGGGAATCACCTATCGCTCGGTTGTTGCACGACGCAAGTTGTGAAATGGCAGCGCTGTGGACGCATGCTGTCTCGTATCCTGACGCCCGCCATCAACACCAAGGTGGCCATGCGTGTTAGCGTGCCCCGAAGGTTTGACGAAGGAACTTCTTTTTCTGCGTCCGCGACGGCAAAGGCACGCGAGCGTTGAAGTCACCTGCATGCGCTTCTCCTTGGTAAACGCTGTTGGTAACCTAAACTACAGCGAATGCTTAGGTGCGCGCATTAACCAGGAATGTAGGCGAGCGCAGTGGCGACTGCAGCTCACCTGCGATTCGGGCCAAGCTGATTTCTATTTTGACTTTGGCAGTGTAGCGTGCTGATCTCGCATTGTCACGACGCTCGAGCTGAGCAATACAGCAACGGTCTATGCAATACCGCTATAGCAAGTCACTCAACTCAACCCGGGGCCAACATTCGCCGAGTCGAATGCATGCCTTCCGTCCAAATCGTCCAAATCGCATCGTAAACTCGCGGATTTCGCTGCGGCCTCGACTCAAAAAGCGCGCTCTCGTGATCAAGCCCAGTCTGCACCTGCTAGCCGTCCGCTTTACCGAAAACAAAGGCAACCGCTTGCGGTATCGAGGACCACAATCGGCGTCGTCATCCTTGTGCCAAGTGACTTGAACCGACTATAGAGCACAGAGACCGGCCAACCTTACCATCATTCCTGCCTCCAACAAAAGGAACGCGCCGAGTAGGGCGCATTCGCCTTCCTTCCTCTTTGAGCAGCAGTGGATCGAGCGCATCCCAGACCCGGACCCGGACCCCAATAGTACAATTCAGACCATGCCGGACTCGCCCGACTCGCTCTGCGACCGCATCCAGCAGTTCCGCCAGCGCATGCGCAGCCGCTGCATCGAGGCCCATCAAAGGGACGAACCCGTGGGCCTCCCGTGCCTGTTGCAGAGCTGGAAGCGGCGCATCGAATCCATGGACGACGCCCCGCCACCGCTTCACAGACTGCACCGTCGACGCGGCTGCCACTCGCCTTCCAGCTCCAGCTCCACATGCTCCAGTGACGCGTCGTCTTCTCCTCCTGCGTCGTTGCCTGTGTGCCCGTTCTCGAGGCACCCGCGACTGGAGCGACAGCAGGCCACGTGCGGCTTCTCGGGCTTCTGGAGCGGCTTCTCGTCGTCTCCGCCGCCGTCGCCCGACATCTACGCCAAGCCGAGACGGCGCTGCCATCCGTACGCCAGGTGCCACCCACGAGAAGACAAGGCGGACGACCAAAGGCAGTCGCCGTCTTAAGAATTTCAAAGGTCTTAGAGCTCTTTTTTTGGTGGTCTAATAAATAAACGACGGATATTTATTCCCAGAAGACGAGGCGTTGGATGCCGTAATCAGTTGATGGAGAAGAAGAGTTCGAAACCATCAAATTGTCAGAAGGTGTAGTCTGGTTTCAAGACATTTTTCATTGTGCAGAGAGATGAAGTCGTTGACGTGTATAGTCATCGGGGACGGGAGACTCGTGACGGTGCGGATTGAGGGGTTTTATAAAGTTGGCGACCTCGTCAACTTGCTCAAGGAAAAGCATCCGTCGATTATTTCGTGCGAAGCTGCGGATATGACGCTCTGGTTCGCCAAGGAGAAAAACTCTGGAAGTCGAGTGATCTGGAGAAGAAGAAGAATGAAACTCTGAAGAAAATCAACGAGATTAAAACGAGCGAGCAGAATAAAATGGACGTGGCCTATCGTCTTAACAACTCGGCGTTCGGGTTCCCAGAAGAAGACGACGGAGATGCTGAAGACGGAGTTGTCCACGTGCTTGTGGATGTTCCAGTGCAAAATTGGGAAATGAAGAAGGTGAGTTTGAATCGCAAAAGAAGATGGAAGGTGTTAAATGTTCTCTTTGCTAGAAAGAAAGCAAAACACGAGGCCGACGAAGCAATGGGTCTCTTCCACTTGTCATCCGAAGATGCGGATGGAATCATACAAGCGGGAACATACCAACAACCGTCGAAGCCCATTCCGAATGAAAAGCTCGAGCTGCTGCATGGATACCTCGCTATTTTGGACAACGCTTTCGGTGGAGTTTTGTCTGTAAACGAAAAGAAGCACTTTATTCTGCCGGTGCTCGCGTGTGTGTGTTCTCTTTTCGACGGAGACGCCCGAATTCAGGATATGTGCGTGGTAGTTGGGGAGCGTGTCCATGGGTGTGTGGCTTTCGATTTTATAATCGAGCGAGGCAATAGGCGCGTGTGTGTCATGGAGGCGAAGAATGACGATATCCAGCAGAGTCTTGCTCAAGCGTACGTCGGAACGGAAATACTCGCGGATGTCGAAGGCCTGACGGAAGTTTACAGCGTTGTCACGAACTTCGTGGAGTGGTATTTTTCAAGAACTGTGGCGGAAGGGTTCGAGAGAAGCTCGGTGATGAATTCCAATCATGCTTCTTTGAAAACTATCGCTGAGAAGATTTACGCCATGCTGTCGGACGATGAATAGCTATCAGTTTTCGGAAGCTGCTGGAGAGTGCGTGACAGGTATGACTGTTTTTTTCTTCATTTTTTTTTAATTGAACACGTGATTTTTCAACAAATTAGCCTGCTAACAACGTCTGCATTGGCCCTCAAAACATATACCGTGGACTAGCTTGTGCACAACTGTTGACTTCTCAGTCGATGGGGTCGATCAAATTGCCAATAACCCATCGCGGTCGATTTAGTTACGCAGATTGAGTTGCCCCCACGTAGATGTTGATGGTGTTCCCCACGTCGCCGGCGAATTTGGGGCCGGCGTCCCCCACGCCTGCGAAGACTCCGTCGTCGGTGCTTCTGTCGTCGGCGTCTTTTCCGTCGTTGTCGTCTCGGAACTCGAGGTTCTCTCTGACCCCGAGGTGGTCCCTGATCCTCCCGTGAGAAGAATACACACCTTGTACACTTGCCACGAGTAAGCATTTTTCAGGAAACGCACACCCATCCAGTACGAACGGAGCGTGCACGTGCCCTGGCACGAGGAGTAGTCGACGGTGTAGTCCTTGCCAGGGAACTTCTCGTGGCAGTTCTCGCCATCGAGCACCATCGTGTCGTCAAGCCACACTTCACACGGACCATCGTGCGTGTAACCCGTTGAACGCATGACGTTTCCTGCCGGAATGGGTTGCGGGGTTCCTTTCGGGTCGGTAAAACCACAAGAGAAGTCGGCACGCTGTACTTGGCATTGTCCATGAAGTCACGCAACGACTTGTACCCGTTTTCGGTACGCCAGGCAGTGAAGGCCTCTTGCGTGGAGAAACCTTCGTTTTCGAGAAAAGCAAGCGGGTTGTACTTGGTGTCCTTGGTGTCCTTGTCGTCCGTCGTCCATTGAGGTTCCGGCAGCAAAACGATCTGGTGAGCGTCGGCGGTGGGCACCAACAGGGCCATACTGGACAAAGTCGAAGCAATTGCGAGGGTTGGCACAACCGAGTGAACCATTGGGGAACTCTTGCAGCTGTCGGTCGAGCGGCAAAACGAAAACTGAAAACAAGTGGTTGCAGTGGATTCGAGGCCGGGGGTTAGTTATTCATCCTAAGCTTTGAATACACTGGTACGACGATTAACTAACCTCGATTCTACGTGAGGAGATCCAAAACCACGATTAGCAGATTAATTTCTTGAATCAACGATAGCAGAACTCTAGCGCAATTTCATTAGAACGCGCGTACGAACAGTAGATTTTACGAAAGAGGTCACTCGAGGTAAAGGGCCTTGATTTTGATTCACGCACACGAAGTTATTGAGATTTTGGCAAGGACTACAAGCTGTCGAAAACAGAGAATATGCACGTAGGAATGAAGACTGACAGCAATTAACTTTCTATCGCGATTCTCGACTAATAATTCACAGGTAAAGAGCGTGTCGCTTGTGGAATCCGTAAAGGAACCGTACATGATTAACTGATCATAAGGGTGGCCTATTGCAAATTGTGCCGAAGCACATCAAAGACTGCTCTCGTGCCGTTTCTGGCGTCAAGGTATTTGGACGGGGGCTACGCGCACAGCAAAGTGAAATGCTGCAAGATCTCAGCCTTTACGTAGCTATCAGGCACTTGCACACTCACTGGATAGGTTATCCTTTTTCAACAAACTAATTTCTGCCCCCAACCGTATCAACCCCCTGCACTGTTATTTTACACACCCACGACTTCCAAATAACTCATCAAGACTCATTATCAATGCATGCAAAATAATCGTCGTGTTTAGTTTGTGGACACTTGGAATCTGACATTTCGAGAACTCTTCCGTGTCACCACAACGAGGCCTTGGGTGTCAAGTTTCACTTGCTCACCCCCGTAGGTATGTGAGATCGCCAAAATCACCAACCCCATCCAAGACCACCACCCCAGCCACCAAGGCCTCCCCAACCACCGAGACCACCCCAACCTCCAAGACCACCCCAGCCCATGCCGCCCCACGGACCACCCCAACCGAAAAACTGCTCCTTGTTCTTGCCAGCAGGAGGTGACGCACCCTTGGCCGCTACCGGAGCCACTTCAGCCAGTGCACGCAAAGAAGGTTGTTGGTCGGCAGCAGCGACATTGGCGACAGCAATCACTGCAACAGCGGTCAGCGCAGAGAACTTCATGGTCTTCAAGTTGGTCGCTTGGGAAATGCTCAGGTACTCGATGCTCGGTGAATTGCGTTGTGAATGTTGTCCAAGACTCGAAGACTGCAACCATAGCAACATAGAAGTAATAATTTTCCAAGAAACGTTGAATCAATTCTTGATGGCGAAGGACAAGCAAGAAGTTACGCAAAGTCTAGGAAATAAAAAATGAGTAAACTTTCCTCCGCAATGCGTCATTTCATACGCATTTCGTCACTTTAAATTTCAAATTTCCTTGTTGCATACAAATCCCGAGTCATTTCCAATTCCGGCGCCAAAACCCCAAATTAAATAAAAAAACTCCTGATGGCGTCAACGTGGCCTGCGTCGTCGTCTCCCAAGCGCCCGCGCTCGCCCTCGCCGCCCCCGTCGCCCGGCAAGAAGCGGCGCGTGTCTCCTGCTACCGACGCCACGCACGAAGACGCGCTGCAGACG
>AUWJ02018505.1:0-45378 GCA_000468175.2 Phytophthora cryptogea
AGAGAAAACAGCGCGTTATTTCCAATCAAACTTAAATTTCATGCACCGTAGTTGGAGATGATTGAGCGTTGCAGATGCTAGCGTACCTGTTGGATCGGATGGCTCAGGTGCATGGCGAAGGAGCTCTGGATTCACGTAGGACTGGCCGTCTCCAATTGCTGTTTGAGAGTTGGAACTGGATAGCTGTGATGCAGTCACCAGCTGACTATGCTCATTATCGCTGTCGGACGATGGTTTCGATTTTGACAATCCCCGCTTTGATAATCCAAACGATTTAGGCTGTTGGAGCATCTTCTTGACAGACGTCTCCGGAACCGCTCTAGTTTTGTTGTTCCTGAAAAATCGTGTCAAACCGATATGCGCTTCACCTTTGATTCATCCACATTTTGTTAGAATCGACACCGTGGTCATAACTCAACAATGAAATACAGTGCACGAACCATAGCCTCTGCATGTATGGCAGTAGGGCTGCAACCACTTTGAAAGGCACTCCTGCTGCTGCTTCAACGCAAACCTCTCATCCAGCAGAATGATAGCTCCGTAGTCGTGGCGGTGACGAATAACACGGCCAATGGCTTGATTTACTGCTCGTGACGCCTGCTGGATATACCATGCGTTGCCTGTCAGTTTCTGTAAAACGAACGACAACCAAAGTTGTTAGTCAGGCACGCATAAATCACAAATTTAAACTACAGTTTCGAACCAGCTCTCCAGGAGGCACCGCTGCTTCATCCAGAATACTCTTCTTCAGAACAATTTTTGGGTCTTTGGTTGGTGGAAAAGGCAAGCCGGTGATGACCACTGCACGACCCTTGTCGTTGGAGAAGTCAATACCTTCGCTAACCTACGCGATAATTTCAAAATGCGTTGTCAGATGGTTATCTGGAAGTAAGAGACAACAGATACATACCTTTCCTCGGCATACAGCAAAAAATACTGCACCTTTCGGATTGTCCGAGATAGACTGGTGATATTCATCAACCACGGCTTTAAAATCCAATCGACCTCTCGGCTCCACAAACGTTTGCTTTTGCTGCACGATTCGATCCCATATCGATGATGTTGACTCGCCAACTCCGGGGCGTTTCCACTTATCAATACTTTCCTCCAAAATCGAGTACGACGGAAAGAAAACGAGCAAGCCGTGGGGAACGAGACGCGTAAAGTTCACGATTGTGTTGCCTAATTCGAGCAGGTAGGTTTCAGTCGACCGGAAGTTGTAGCTGGAGTTTAATCTTTTGCCAGTCACCCCGGTGCCCACAACACCCACCCACACTTGGTCCGAGTCAACCACGTGATTGTTCTCAAGACGCACTGGAAAATCAATACCAAGCTCTTTGACCGTCGTATCCAACGGAGATAATGTGCCGCTACATCGTGCACACATGAAGTCAGTTGACGAGGTCCGTAACGGTGAGGCCCACTAGCTATACACAAACCTGGTCAAAACTACGTTGTGCACGTTGTTCGCACAAATTTCACGAAAAGCAACTCCAGGATGGAAGCACCAATAATTGAATACACGCGTAGTTGTCTTGTTCTTCCTGCCTGCATTAAACAACCGTCCAGAATTTGAAGGCCTATTCACCAGATCGACACGGAACAACCATTAGTCGGGCATACGCCACGGCATACACTAAGTAGCTCACACCTTTCGCGGACTTCTTGAATATGGACTCTATAATTCTTTGCTGACTGCAAGAAAGAGATAAATTAGGGCTGGATCACCAAGACTTCGTGTGAGATGCAAAATTGTGTACCTTCAAGTGTTGTTCTTTGCTTCGAAAGATCGTACCCAAGAATGAAAGCATTGTATCGAGCTTTGACGCTGCTCGTTGTGAGTCATCTCCACCATGTGCGACTTCGATGATTTCTTCGATCATATTGAGGACAAGCGGGCACGTTTCGAAGTTCACATTAAATTGCCCGAAGAACTCGAAGATGTATTGACCAGGCTAGAAGACACGGTAAAAGTGAAGGTTAGTAAGCCTCGGAGCTCAGAGCAGTCAGAATAGCATCTCTTTTTCACCTTGGTGAAGCCTCCGTTCGAGGACAACGGGAAGCTGTTAAGACCTTTGTCAATTTCCATGAACAGCGCTCGTAGTGTTTGTGTCGACTGGGCCAACATGAAGTTAGTCTTTAACAAATTATAGACTAGCCCAACCATGACGCCGTACCTCCAGCGTTAAGTTGCTCCCTGCAGCCAGCTGAATGCTATTATTTGACAGTCCTCTAATAAATGTATCCACTTCTGATATGCAACCAGAAATGTCATTTGACGACATCGCGTACGAAGCAGCCTCGCTCGCTATTGATTCCTGGAAAGCAACCACTCGTTAGAGCAAGGCATCGTATAAAAAAAAAGGCTTTCAAGAGATACGCACCACGTTGTGAGCTTCGTCAAAGATCAAAATCGAATTTTCGATGGAGATGCCAATCGATCGTCGCGCCAAAGGGTCGATGAGGTAGTTGTAGGGCACAAAGATAATCTCCGCTTCTGGCAGCATATTCCTTGTCAGGAAGAACGGGCACATCTAGCCACACATAAAAAATTGTCAGTCAAATCGTTCGTCCTAAAGCACATCCAACCAACAGAATCCCCACCGTCTTCTCCTTCATCGTCGTCACGAGCTCTTCAATGTCCATGATCGGCTGTGCCTGCTTCTTCGACCGTTTCGCGTACGAGTCGAACCCGAGCTTGTAAATACATCTACCAGCACCTTATGAGACCTCTTTTATCTTCCTCCACAACGAACCAACAACGAAAAGCTCAGCTCCCACCTCCTGTCCTTGCACGTGGACCGACATGCGAGATTCTGCCTCGTGCCTCGCAGCTTGGACACCTTGTCATGGACGCAGAGATGCTCTCTGGAGCCCAAGACGGCTACATGTGGGCGGTACGACGTGTTCTTAAGCTCCTGCACCACCTGCTTCAGCTGCGAGTGCGTGCGGGACGAGTAAATGATCCTCGGCAGTTGGGGCGCGTCGCTCTCTCCGTCGCTGCCGTAGCCTTCGTAGGCCAGTGACGCCCCAGGAGGACGTTTCGCTACTGGCGCAGCGATTCCACTCGTGCCCATCGTCTTCTTCAGCTGCCGACGCCAAGCCAACGTTGCACACAGCAGACACAGCGTCTAATACCATACCAAATAAGAAAAAATAATACAAAAATTAATACTATTTTTCTGTAGTAAATAAGATTAGATATATCATAATACGAGACCTTTCCCGTGCCCGTAGGGCTCTCGAGGATGGCGTTCTGCTTCGACGACAGCGCCAGCAGCACCTTCTCCATGTAGACGAGCTGCGAGTCGTACGGCGGGAACGGGAACTCGACGGGGATGCCGCAGATCTCGAGCGTCACCATGGTTTCCCTTGCTTCCTTCCTGTCGCTTCCAGTGCGCACTCAAAAGTTGCAGTTGCGTATACCACACAATTATGTCCACCCCTCCAGATACCTACACTAGATCATCCTCCCACACTAGAGCATGTTCCACTTCACTTTGAAGCGCATCATGCCGTCCTCGAGGCTCGTAGTGGCGCTCTATCGCTCGCTCCTGCGCAGCGCCTCGGTGCTGGACGGCCACGAGGCCTTCAAGGCGCTTCTGCCGCGCGAGATTGAGTGGCGAGGCGGCCACAAGTGGTGCGACTTCTTCGGCTCCGGCTCCTCCTGCGTCGACGCTGTGCGGAGCGAGTTCCGCTGCTCTCGGCCGCTGTCAGAGCTCGACGAGGCGCTGGACGAGGCCCTGGAGATCAACAAAACGGTCTCGGAGCGCGTGCATTTGCTGTATCGCGATACAGACGACCGACAGCTGCTCCAGTTCGCAGAGGTGCCGCTCCTGACGACGTTCGACGAGAAGTACGAGGGCGAGAAGCGGCAGTTGGCGGACGAGCAGAAGGAGGCGCTTTCCCATGCGCTGGAGCTTCTCCAGAGCGCGTCGCAATTGCTTTTGAGCGAGGAGATGGACAGGAGCGACAGGATGCGACTCGCCAAAGCGTATTACGTGGAGAGCATCAAGTTATTCGAGACGGCAGACGCTCGAGCGTATCTTGGATGGCATTTGTACTTGGATGGCAAGGTGGAGGAGGCGGTGAGGGAGTGTCAGAGAGCCACTCAACTAGACCCGGCGTTCGGCAATCCGTATAACGATCTGGGGCTGATCCGAGTGGACGAGGGCAAGAAGGAGGAAGCGTTGAAACTGTTTCAGAAGGCCAAGACGGCCCCCAGGAACGACGTGAGGCACTTCGCGTGCCAGAATTTGGCTGCGTTACATTTGGAGGAGAACCGCGTAAAGGAGGCGCTGCACGAATACATTGAGTCGATGTATTGGATGAAGCCTGATGAGGAGAAGAGGAACATGATCCGAAATACGGTGTGTGATATGGGGGACGTTTTGATTGCGTTGGCCTCGACGAAGGCTACGTCGGAGTAACGTCCACAACCACAACGAGCAACTCGCGTTCAATTGCTTTCGTATACCGAGTGGCACGCATGATACGATTATGGTTCGCGCGATTGAGCACCACTTCTCAAGAAGCACGGCATGATGTATCTCCCACGATAGTTTTGGCTCGACAGTGTAACGAACAAGGAATACGAAAGCCTGTTCTCAATATCAAGTGCACTGAGCACGATCCATGTCAAGTTTACTGATTCTGCTGTTGTCGCTGGAGCTTTCTACGCCACTGTCGTCCCGTGCGAACTGTGGCAGCTTGAAGCATCTCTGCGGTAGCCCAAAACGCCCCCCGTTCACCTTCTTCAAAAGCAACGATAACGTCAAAACCATCTTTGGTATCTGGCGAGACAATTTCTACTCGACCAACACAGCGCACAGCGGATTCGCTGGGTCCTGCCGTTTCCGAAAAGTGCTCCTTTAATCGATACATCATCCACCCTGCTTCATCATCATCATCATCATCATCACCTTCTTCTTCTTCTCCTGTCACCTCTTCCTGCTCGCCTGTAGTACCCACTGATAACTCAAGCCCCTTTTTCGTCTCGATGAACTCACGAATTCTTTGAACGACCTCTTTGATAGTAGAACAACCAGTTGGTGCTGTAGATCAAGAAGAAATAGTTGAATTAGAGAATGCAGAGCCGGAGCTATAGTATTTATTACACAACAAACCTTCATGAGTCTGCAGTGGTACCCTGAAGCTTAGTTCCTGCCGGCGATGCGCTTCTTTTCGCTTGCCTAGGACCTTTGCCTAAACAACATAGAGTGATACAAGTATAAGCAAAAAAACGAACTTGAGTCCAGCGCAGCCACACGGCAACTTACGGAAGGGTCATCGACCACATCTTGTGAAAATGTCCACGCAATTCCCCACCGCTTAGTTCGCCCCTGGAAAAACTCGGTCGTGCGAGTGTTCTGCACCTGCTTCTCCCGGAGCATCGCGAGAAGTTTGCGCAGACTCGATTTCTTGCCGACCATCGAAGTGAACCAAAGCACACGGTTCTGCAGCTCCACACTTTCTTCAATCATATTTCCAATGAACGCGACTTCACCCCCTGGAAACACCATCTCGTTGGCATTTCCCATACAGCTCGCATCCGGATTCGTGTCCGCTTCATCCATGTTGTCAAAGAAAGGTGGATTGCACATGACAAAATGAAACTTTCGTCCTGGCGGTTCACTCTGCAGTGGCTCCATCAATAGTTTGTTCGTATGCGTTCGTTTGACAGAAATCATCGTCGCCAGGTTGTTCCGAGCCACGTTCTCCTTCGCACAATTGTAAGATTCCTCATCAATCTCCGTGGCAACGAACTTCCACTTGTTCATCGTAGCTCCCAGCAACGCGTAGATGCAGTTCGCTCCCGTCCCCACATCAATCCCCGACACAAATTCCTTTTCTTCTGCTTCTACCCCTCCATCCACTTGGCTCAGTAAATCCTCGATCCAGTGGAGATAATTCAGTCGGTTCGGTAGCTACCAACAACAACAAAACATTACTAAACGTGCCCAAGAACAACTCTAAATACGTCCACATACCGGCGGGCACAGTCGATTAATGGGGATTTCCCACCGCAGCCCAAAGTCGTGCAGTAGCAGCGTCTTGGTCAGCTCCCTGTGCTTACAATAATTGCAATGAATCTCTGCCACCTTCTCCATCCTCACTAATCTCAGTACCTGACAGCGTACGGATCGTCCCATGCGAGAGACGCTCGACGCTTCTCCTCGTCCACATTGCGAAGACTTCAAACAGTTAGAGAGCACTCTAGAGCCACTCAAATGCGCTAAGAAGCTCACGTACTACTGCTGGAACTCTGGGTATTGCTGGCCCAACGCGTAGAAATCCGGCGGCTGCTCCTTGTAGCGATTGCGCTCGTGCGTCAAGGCGCCCAAGTGCGGCGTCGGGCACCGCCGTTCACCACGCATAAAGCAATTCAATTGTACCATAAAAGTGGTACTAAAAAGGCAAGTTGAAGTGAGTTTATTAACTGCCAAAACGTCGAGCGTCTGCCGTCTTTCGACGTGTTTGACTGCTGCGGATTGAAGCTCTTGGTCCGTGCGATCGTTTGGTGTCTCTTTTGCTGGGAACTTGGCGACGAGTGAAGAGCGGCGTGGCAGTTGAGGAAGTTGAGGAGGACGAAGTGGCGTCATCCAGCGCTTGCAGAACGAACTTGACGGCGACACTAGTGGCATTCAAGTCAACGCGCATGGAAGCCATCGCAGCTTCGCGTAGAATAGCACTCACATCTCCAGCGGATAACCCATTGGTGCGTTTGGCCATGTGGCGGGCCAAAGTCTCGCGAGAATTGAACGCTGCATCGCTCGTGTAGTCGACAGGAACCTTCTCCAACGCTTGAAGGATGAGAGATTGTCTTGCAGCTTCGTCTGGGAAGTCAACGTGGATGTGGACGTCAAAGCGACTGGCAGCAGCAAACACATCAGCACGTTAGACAAGACTTCGATCAGTTGATGCAAGAGTAGACGACTTACCCAGGTCGAAGGATGGCTGGATCCAAGAGCTCCTTGTTTGTCGTTGAAGCGAGGATCACCACGTGCTCTTTGAGGAACGCCATGCGTGCTTCGTCACTGGTCAAGCTCCGCTGCAACTTGGTTCGGCTCGTGCTGAAGCCGTCCATTTCGATAAGCAGCATACTCAGCATCCGATCAAAGGTCTGCTCAGTACTCGTATCAAACCCTCGCAGTGGCGCAATACTCTCAATCTGGTCGAAGTACAGCACGCACGGAGCGGCATTTCTTGCAGTGGCGAAAAGCTCTCGAAGGGCCTTTTCCGTATCACCAACGATCTTGGTGAGCAAGTCGCTGCATTGTACCGAAACAAACGACGCGAGTCCACGACGACGTACTTCCTCCGCAACAGCATTAGCTAGATGTGTTTTACCGGATCCCGGTGGCCCAGTAAGCAACACTCCTTTTGGCGGAGTTGTTCCGAACCTCAAGAAACGACTACAGTCTTCAAGTGGCTCGATCAAGGAGACTCGGAGAGTTTGAACGGCACCGCCCATACCAAAAACTCCAGAGAACGCATCTTGGGTCCTGTCCGCGCTGTTCTTTTGGATGGAAGTGGACGCTGGTTGCCGCTGCTTTTGCGAAACGTGGTGCGTTTGCAGAACGGACGGGTAAGACACAGCTAGAGCCTGCTCAAAGTGACGTGGGCACACTTTCGCAGCGCTTTCACTGCTTATTGCGGCCGCTTCGTTCAGACAGAACTGGAGAGTTTTCTGACACAGACTCAATAGATCTGCACCAACAAACCCACCCGTGGTTTCACTCAGTTGGTTCATAAAGTCATTGCCTAGCTCGTCCGCTTGCCACGTTCTCGTCATAATTCGCAGCATCTCGAGTCTCTCGGCTTGTGTTGGGGGCTCGATGTTCACAACCTGACCGAGTCTCCCATTAGACAACACTGCCGCATCCACGGTTCCCGGGCGAGAGGTGGTGCTTAGAACAAATACTCGGTGTGACGATTTTTTTAGCTTCTCTAGCGACGCCAACAAGGCACCTAAAACACCGATTTCAAGAGCGCTTTGCGAATCAGCCAAAGCTCGACGAGATCCTGCAATCGCTTCAATGCCGTCGATAAGCAAGATACTCGGAGATTGGAGCACTGCACTTTCAAAAATTTGGACCAACTGCTTCTCAGACTGGCCGACGTACGTCTGGAAAATATCTGCGGCGTTTAAGAAGATCGTCTTTACATCGAGACACTTGCAAATCGCCTTCGCCAGCGCCGTCTTCCCAACTCCAGGCAGTCCACTTACCAGTGCGCCCACACTTGGTCGCACCGTCTCCTCCTCCTGCTCCTGCCCCAACCGCTGCAACATCGTCTCCAACAAACTGCGCGCGTACTTCGCCACACCTCCAAGTTCATTCTCGATCTGCTGCAAGTAAACATCCACCGACTCAAACTTCTCCACTCTCATCGCAGTCTCCGGTCGTTCATCATTCAGAAACGTTAACTCAACTCTTGAGGTGCTTGAAATCGTGCCAAGCTGTTGACAGCATCCAGTCCCCATCGACTCCCACTGCACCTCTGTAAATCTGACAACATCTCTGCGGTTCAGCCAGCCCACCGACGCCTTCTTGTCACTCCACAGCACCTCTCCATCCAGTAGTTTAGCTGCAATCCGTTGCAGTCCTCTCACCACAGCACTCGGAGGCCGCTTCCGCTTCAGAAACGACACTTTAACAGCTGCAACCACGCCGCATTTACATTTACAATTGGTTGCACCATGTTCCACCTCTTCTTCATCGTCCACTTGCACTTGCAGCGTCGCTTGTCGCCCTTCCGTCAGCGCCAGCGCCTCCAAGAGTCCGAATGACACAATCTCCGTCTCCTGCCGTCGCAATTCTGCAAACGCAACGCTCGCTCCAGTACGAACGCGCACATACTTATGTCTGCTGTTCACTGCACTAGTGTATACAACGCATCGCTCGTCCCTAGCGGCGCTCACGGCCGTCCACGCCGCACTCGCAGCGCCACCCACCACCTCCTGCACTTGCACTGTAGCCATCTCAATTTATGATGTTCATTACACAACTGTATCCATCACAAATCAACTATGTGCGCCACACCACTTCATCCAGCCACTTCATACCGCCACTTCACAATAACCTTCCAGGCACAGATAGATCCGCCAGCATGGACGTGTGGTTCGCCACGACCCAGTACGCCCAATACGGCGACCATCCACCGTACGAGAGCGTGTCCCACCCGTCCGTGTCCAGCCACACGCGTCCGTACTCGATGCATGTGCCCTCCATCTACCTGGTGTGGGATTCCAAGCGCGGCGTCATCGCCTTACGCCGTCGCGAGCGCCAATTGGCCGTCAGTCGCTGCGGATTCGTGCTCGCGGGCGTCTACTTCCGCGTGGATCAAGCTACTTCACTGCAGATTCCAGTGGCGCTCAAGATCATGGACCGCGCCCAAGTGCTACTTCAGAGAGACGACGTGGAGAGCGAGATCCGCGTCATGGGGCAGCTGCAAATGGGCGGCCTGGACGCCCCTTTGGCCAACGAGTACATGATCCGCTGGGAATACGCGAGTGACGTGTACAACCAATACGTGGCCACCGAGTTCGTGGCCAATGGCAGTCTCCAGGCCTATGCACATCGTCAAGTACATCAATTAATGTTTAAACATTTGCAGGAGTTCGCGCAGGAACACGGCGCTGCGCCCACGAAATTGGAGTGTATTTCCTACGTGTATCGAGGCTCTGGCCACGAGTGGATGAAGGAGGGGATTGAGCTGTTCAAGGGAGTGGTGAGGGCGCTCACGTATCTGCACGCGCAGAACGTGGCGCATCTCGATCTGGACGTGTACAATGTAGCGGTGGACGCGCGCACGTGTCCGAGGATCATCGACCTGGGTAGCAGTCAGATTATGGACAATAGAGGCCTCGTGGGCGAAGGTTATGTGAGTATCAAGTGCAAGCCGCTGTTCGTGTCGCCAGAAGTGCGGTCGCATCAGAGGATGACGCCGCCGAGACCAGGGTTTAATGGCGCTGCGGCGGATATGTGGGCGGCAGGGGTTATTGTAAGTGGGTGGAGATTTGCTTTGGGTGGAGAGTTGGGCTGACATGTTTGTTTCTATGACTTATGGGTTGTAGTTGGTGCAGTGCGTGGTGTGGGGATTTCGAGGTGGACCGACGTATCTCTTGTCGAATACGAATTGGCGGAGAGAAGTGTTCGGCCATATTGATGCAACGTGCAGCCCCAAGACGTGCCATTTGTGTGTTAATTTCATCTCCATTCCGCCGCTCATTGGCGCAATTATCAAGCAGTTGCTTCATGTGGACCCGAAGCAGCGACCGTCGGCTTATGAAGTCGCGATGGCGCTTCAGGAGAACCGACAAGTACAGCTATTCCCTGTGCACCCGAGAATACATGTCTAACTGGCAAGACCTGGAAACAATTCATCTTGTACTCTGCAACATGGGTGATACAAGAAGACAGGATCAAGGACAGCTAACGATTCGTTCTAGTCATTAAACTGGTAGTCTACTGGAATGATGCGCCGCTGTAAATGGAGACAACAGCTGTGCTGACGAAGTAGTAGACGACGAAGACGCAGTGTACTGATGTAAGAGATACTGCTCTTGCAAAATGGACATGGCGAATGTGAAGTCCTCCTACAAACAATGAGGTGATGAAAACGAGAGTTGCGAGCAGAAAGTCAGGGTTGGCCCAGTTCGGAGATATTAAACCACACAAGCTTCGTACCGAAAGAAGTATGAACTCGCCGTGCTCATTTTCTTCGCCGCAGGAGTTGTAGAGTTTTATGAGTGCTCGGTTGTCAAGTTCCGGGAGTTTGGATCGCACTATCGTAGAAAAGGCTATCGAAGTACTGTCAGTCGAGGGACCCAGAGCCAAGGGCTATAAGACTGATACAATTGCAGACACATACCATCAAAGTGCGCCACACTACTGGCATCTGGAACGATATCTTGGAAAGCCACTGCCCACTCATCGCGCACTCTGTAGACATACAACTCAATAGACTAGATGGTGAGATAGATCATTGGAACCGTTGAAAACGTGTACCACGAACCGTAGTTGGTACTGCATCCAGACCTTCATGAGCATGTCAAGGACGTCATCGAGTTGAAGCACCGATAAATACGTCATGGACGGTCGTCCTGTGACTTCTTGGCGTGATGGAGTGGAAATACTTTGGAAAGCAAGCATTCGCTGACGCTGCTCCTTGTTATCAAACAATCGACAGACCAGTGGATCATCCACAAGCGCTTTGAGCACCGAGTGCGAGACAGTACAAGACTGAAATGATGCTGCCTCCAGTCGTAGGGATAGATGTCCTCCTGGAATGAGATGTTGGAGAACCAGAAGGTAGAAATCGAACGCTGTTTGCGGCAGGGGTCGATCACCTGGAATTGCGTTCATGAAGCGTCGAAACCATTTGACACGCATCGCTTCCGGCAAGTTGCCAACCTGTTTTGCGGCGAGCAGCAGGTTTAAAAGTTTCTTCTTGGCCAGAGGCTTTAAGCCCATTTCTACAACGTACACGTCCATCGTGAAGTCTGCCAGCGACTGTCGCTTACGATGCATTGAATCATCATGTTCATCCGCTGCCATCTTGGCCACGTACAGCCGAGCAATTTCGTTCACGATTTGTGGAGTTGACAACACATCTTCTGTCAGAAGTTCTTCTTCGGATTTCACTGATCCTTCCGTTGGAAGTGAACGCGTCGCGGCAAGAGTGATCTCTTTATCTGTCGCCGCTCGAAGCGGTTCTAGAAGTTCCTCACACTCTCTTCGTAGCTTTTCGCGAGCTCTCGGCTTTCTGCGACCCTGATTCAACTTATTACTCGTTTGAACACTGCTTTCTACCAGTATCTTTGTTCGCATTTTGAAAGAGGTGGGGTCAAAGTTTGGATCTGAAAAATCTGGCAACACATTGCGGTGGTACAGGAGAAACGTCGTGAAGAGTGCAGGATTGGCCTCGAAAGGTTCCTACACATATAAATTTAAGGCGATCAGCAATGGACCCAGAATGAAATTAAAGTCGCAACAACTTACGAGCAGCAGATCTGGATGCTCTGCAAACAATCGTGAAACAAGTGCGGGTTTTCGATGCGCAACATCAACGAAAAATTCAGGGTGCTTCTCGAGGGTGTTGCCAAGACATTGTGGCACGGTTGCAAACACCGAAGCCAAAATGGTACTATCCTCTCGGACAAGCTGGGGCAAAGCTTGAGGGTTGTTCTTGATCACAGAGCTCACGATCTCCGGCGTTGAAGCGAGTACTTTCGTTAGAGTGGAATGACAGGCTTGAAGTATATCTACGACATCATTGAGTTTTAGACCACCACAGTTGGAACTATGCCCGAGTCACGAACCTGAAAGAATGTAGGGCTTTATCTTTACGACTGCCGCGATAGCAGCCGAGCGATTCATCAGGAGATCCGCTAGACCGCGGGGATGGTTGATCAAAAATTCCTCGAGAACAGTCTAGATATAACGGGTTAGAACTGTTGAGCGGACTGAATACAGGGAATTACTTAGCGCACGACAAGGCAAAACGTACGGTGTTTTCCTTGAATGTATGGTTCAAGAGGGGTAATAGTACTTCTCCTCGCTGCGTCAGAACTTGTGAAATACGATACACATTCTGCTCAAGTACACGTGCGACCAGGTTTTCGGAGGTCTAACGAGTGCAGTTCACGTAAAGAGGAGGTTACAAAAAATTCTTACGAAAGCGCTCAAAACAAGCTCACTTGAAAAATATGCGCCGTCAAATATGGTGATCGGCACAGGATGGCAGCAAACTCTTGCGGGTGGCGATCAACGAGACGTTGAAATAACGCAGGGTAAGTTTTCTCGTTGGTGATTCCGGTTGCAGCTGGTGACGCTCCGATAAAGCGATCAATGTTGTCAAGTACAAACTTCTGCAGCACACCCGAATGGGTCAACGAGATCGCTTCCAGCAATCCTTTTACATGCTCTGGCCCAATGTGCTGCATCAGCAGAGAAACGAAAATTCCTGCTCTCTCAGCTTCTTCAGATCCCAGATAGTGCTTGAATACCTCTTCGCAAGCCAAATCAGCGAGCATCGTCAGGTTACTACGAAGCAATACAGTGAAAAGCTCCTTCTTGTCTTCATCCGACTCCAGTTGAGCGAAAAGCACCTCGAGTTGCTGCCGAAAGGAAACCTCGTTGGTCTTATCTGGCCATGAAGAATTTTTCAGCGAGGCGCGAGCTGAATACGGTGGCTGAAGCGCTTGCTCTGCATTTGCCATACTTTGCAGAGCCCTGAAAGCCTCGAAGTATAGTAGTTTCCTTTCCTGCGGTAGCTCTTCATCACCAAGACTCGGGTCAGAAGACGGGGTCACCGTATTCACATACAGTCCTGACTCGATCACAGTGATAATAGTATCCAGCACGCGTTGATACTCGGGAAGACTTTGGGAAAGCTTTTTCAAACAGTCCATCGCAATGATCACGGACAGTTCGTCAGGTTCGGATTTCGGTACAAGCTTTCGACGCAGAAGATCTGCGAGTGCAAACACGTGAACAACCGCAACGATTAACGCAAGGCATCATGATGGAATTAGCTACTTGATGAACGTACAGGACTTCTCGATGTGATCATTGATAGACTTCCAAAGTCGAGACACTTCATCCGGCGTTGCCTGATCACCACAAGCCCAGTCTTCGACTACATCATACAGAAGTTGATTTTGTGGTGACGGAGAGCTACCACACATTGGGTACGAGGTTAGTCGTTAGCACAGTATTTCGTGTCTTCAAGCAGTACGCACGAATCTTGAAGCATGAAAAAATGTCGAAGGAGGAAAGTTGTTTTGCGCTTGGCTTCTTCATGCGCGCTACCATCAACACTGAAGGCCCCACCACGAGCGATGATTCGTTGCATCTTATAGCGATTCAACGCCAACTGATTGTTGCCTCGTATTCGTTGGAGCTCGTCCACATCTAAATGGTGCGTGTAAGCCAAAAGACAGGCCTTGATCTCAATGTGTTCTCTAGCACGATGATTGATAGGAAGTATGAACTGGGGATCAGCGTCTTGTCGGTGTGGTGATTCATTGCCCAGTCTTTCATCGTTTTGTCTTGGTACAGGAGAACTCGCAGGACGCTGGTGTGCTTTTCCTTTCAACAATTCACCGTCTTCATCAGGAATCGTAAGTCGACTTATACCTGGTTTTGCAGTTTTGCATTGCACTGGAGACGTCACGATCGCAGTCAAAGATCGATAATCCACAGAGGTAGCAGACACTTTTTGCCGCGGAGACAGCATTGACTCTGTCGGTTTTCCGCATGATCTCCTGCTCGTTTGAGGACGGACTGGTTGGCTGGATTTGAAATGGTGCTGAGCTATGGGTTTGCTCAGAAGAGGGTCATTGAGGCGAAAGTTTCCATTCGGAAGCTGCAGTTGATGTAAGTTCCTGCTCCAATCTTCAACCCGAGATGGGGTAGTCATTGTACGCTGCAGCAGTACTGGCGAAGTGGTCAAAGAGCTGTTAATCTCTGTCTACAGACAATAAAAATAGGCAACTAAAGAGCTGAGACATAGGTATGTGCTGAACCACCTTTTTTAATTCCCAAACCTAGCACCGATAGCGCCGCCAGGATGGTTTTCTTTCAAGTGTCCTGCGCCATCGCACATGTTCTCAATCAAATGTTGCACCATTGCGTTGCAGATAGCCTCCTACGAAAACAAACGTGAAAATGCTGGTGAATCAAACAAATGAAAGCTAACAGCTAGTTCAAGATGCATTCGCTCAAGTACCTGGACGATAATGCTCCTCGAAGGAACAGGGCAGTCTGCTTCATCCTCAGCTGGTGCAGCAATTGCCTACAATACAAGCAACACCGAAGCAAGTATCAGCAACAGCCGAAAACATAACACACCTCCAGCACTACGTACCAAATCACAGTTCTGGCTCAGTGGCGAGCGATCATCTCCGATGATGGCCACCACGAAGCATCCAGCTTTACGAAACAATTCAGGTAGTGGAAGCAGCTCCGTCGTGCGTCCGCTGTGCGACACCATAATAACCTGCATCCAAGATGTTAGCTCCTGTCTCCTTTCATAACCTCTTTTGGTCTCGTACCATGTCACCGTGTTTCAAACCTCCCAGTTCGCCATGAATCCACTCTCCTCCATGGACCCACTGCATCAAACGTACAACAATCAGCTCCAGCCTCAACACCAATCTACACAACTTAACACAACACTCACCTGACTGCTGATGGAGATGGAAGACAACGTCGATGCGAGACGCTGCGCCACTGCGCCCGACTTGCCCATTCCAGTGACAAACACTCGATTCTGCTGGTCGTGGCACTGCAAAACCTTCATCACACACTGCTCAAAGTTCTGAGCGACCACCGAGTCACTCGCCAGCGACCGAAAGAGGTTCTACACATAATGCAACACAAAACTCTTCATCAAAAGACGACCAACAGCTCTACAATCGTTTGAATCGCTCGCTTTACCTGCAGAGCGAAGACGTCACTCGCCACTGAGCGCAAGTAGGCGCTACTGCCTTCAAGTGGGTCCTACAAAGCACCAAAACAACGTTAATTCTTCTGATTCTGTCCATCTATGTCGTTCAATTCCTACCTTGACACTCGAGCCATTCGTGGCAAAACTTCTTGCGATTGTCACTTGTGGTTCATAGTTCACTACACGTGCCACAGAGGGCGATAAGAGGCTGGCAGAACGTCTAGAGAGCGACTTGGAAGCTTGGAAGTTCACACAGCGGAACATTCTCGCTGCTGCTCGTCTACACGCCAAGTGGCCGTCAATTGATTGGCTGTGGAGACCTCAGGAGGATATCGGAGACCTTGGGACGAGATGGAGCTGCAGAAGGAGCTCCTGGAGCAGAGACACAAGACGCAGTTGGTGGAACGTCGAGCACAACGTTGCAATGGAGTTCAGAGCAGTGAAAAGGCTGTGAAGGCGACGAGTCTGAAGGAACTGGAGCGTGTCACGTCTCGACCAGGTACGAAGGAGGTTCAGAAGCTGGAGACTGAAGCAGTTCACTGATCATTACATGATTCACAGGATTCCTACGACAGCAACTGAAGACGCCGATGACACCTTTAAGACGATGGTATGTGCAGCTCAAACTCCTGATAGCAGAGGAAGAAAAGGACAAGGAGGCAGCATTTAACAAGGACAAACTCTGCTACGACGTCGTGTACAAGGAAGGCATGCGAGTGACAGACACACGTGAGAGTCTGTTGGACGAAGGTGCCCCCATGGACATCAAGGAGCTTCTGTGCTTTTCCACCAGATCCAACTGCATCACCTGTCGCGTCACGTGTCTGAACGTCGGTCCATCCGTCGTCTTCACCTGCAGCGAGTACATCCCCAACCTGCACGACCTCCAGCACCTGCTCCACCTCCCAATCACCTCCGCCATCTCCTTCCTGCACTCGAATGCGCAGTCCTAAAACTCCTCAACACCCTTCTAATGAGAGGACAGTCCTGTATTTCCCATTGTTTTTTTACGTTTCGCACCACCTGTTCAGTGTCAAAAGCTTCCAGTCCATGAACCGAAAAGCTTAAGCAGTCAGAAGGCAAGCACCGCCAGCGGCCTTGATCTTCTTCTCCGCCTCGGCCGAGAAGTACTTGGCCTTAACGATCACAGGCACCTCCGGCAGACGGCCCTTGCCCAGCACCTTAAAGTAGCCAGCCTTGGTCACGTCAATCACGGGGGCCTTGCCGTCCTTAGCCTTCTCGGCCTGCTCCTTGGTCTTGTCCGACACCAGCGTCCACAGACGCTCCACGTTCACCGTGGGGCAGTGCGTGCGGTTGCGCAGCAGGTGGAAGTGACGCATACCCACCTTACCGAAGTAACCCGGGTGGAACTTGTCCATCAGGATACGGTGGTGGTGCTGGCCACCGGCGTTACCGCGACCACCGGGATGCTTGCGGTGCTTGCCGATACGACCGTGGCCGGCGCTCACGTGTCCACGTTTCTTGCGGTTCTTGGAAAAGCGGGACGGCTACGCAGGCACAAGCACACATAACACACGGCCTGTCAATTATCTGCTTTTTCTTTTTGGATAAGGGTAGATAGAGTCCTGATATGGTTCGAAAAAAAGGTGGTCCAGGGTCTTACCATATTGACTTGGTGATAAGCGAATGCGAATGGAGACGAGTTCCGGAGAGGAAGCGGCTCAAGGCGGCCGTAGGAATGGTTGGCTCGTTGGCGACTGGGAGAGCGGATATACAAACACTAAGGTAACCATACAAAAGAGAAGGTTAGTTAGGACCGGTCCCGCCATTTTAACCGGTTACAATAATTGCAATTATTGCAAGTTGAAGTGGCAAGCACATTTGCGCACTCGACTCGTCGCGACATGGCGGACGCTGGAGACGACGTGGAGGAAGCGAGGACAGAGATGGAGGGCATCCCACCTGGTGCATCGGATGCAGCTTCGTCTCCTGCGTGGGTTGATACCTTTGGCGTCGCGGAAAACGCGTCCGGGGACTCGCTGTGGGTCCGTAAATGGGACGATGCTAGTAACTCGCTCTATTACTTCAATCTACGCACGCAGGAGAGCTCGTGGGAGCAGCCAGAGGCCTACAGAGCCGTCTTCATGTCGGAACCTCTGGAGCTGGATACGCAGAGAGCCCCAGAGGAGGCAGAACAGACGCCGGATGAGAGCGCTGCGTCTGTGGCGATCCAGAGTTTGTACCGAGGACGGAAGGACCGCAAACGCGTCCAGGAAGCGAGGCAATGGAGCGAGCAGTTCGACCCAACAACCAGTCGGAAGTACTACTACAACAGCGAGACGGGAGAGTCGCAGTGGGAAAAGCCCAACGACCTACTGACAGGCGTGAAGGACGAGAGAAGCGCTCGAGCTGTGAAGATCCAGAGCGTGTTTCGTGCGAAGAAGGCGAGAGATCGAGTCAAGCAACTGGCAGATGAAGAGGAGGAGGAGGAGGAACTGGAGCAACAGCTGCATGACGAAGAGGAGGCTCCGGCGGAAGAAGCAGAGCTTGCGGCGATCGCAGCAGCGGAACCCAGTTCTCAAGCACTTTGGTGTCAATACTACGACCCTCGATCGAGAAAGCACTACTATCGCCATGTTGTAACGGACGCTATTACGTGGGAGAAACCAGCGGAGTATGTGTCATCTTGGGTGGGAGGCAGCAAGCGAGATGTGGCAGCGTTGTCCATTCAGTGTGCGGCTCGAAAGCGTATTGCGGCCAACGACCTTGCTACCAAACGCGAAAAGATGCGCGTACTCACGGATCCAGCTACCATGGAACTAAAACTTGGAGAACTGAAACAGGTCTCAATGGAAATTGAAACGGAGATTGAGACTCGAGCGCTCGCTTCGGCAGAGGAAGAGAAGCAGTTCCCCCATTTGGCTAGCTTGGTCTCGGGCTGGCGAGAGTCTCTCGAGAGTATTAAGAACCATATCGACTCCCTAGAGAATAGGAGAGGCGATATACTGTTAGCAAAAAACACTGCAGTCTCCGTCACGCTTGCAGAACACTTTCACAAGGCGCTGGCCGAAATGCGCAGCGAGTGCCTTGCACTTTTGCGCAGTATTTTGCTGATGAACAGCTATTTTGTGGACCTCGATGTGTCTCGAATCAACACGGCCTGTTTGACTTTTACCAAGTGGAAAGCGCAGGTGTGTGCTCTTCGGGATTCGCGCACGCTGCAAATTATCCAAGGTGGTGACGTTAACGTTAACCAGCTACTTGACCAGGCGGAAGCGCTACTTCGACGCTCGATAGGGCTGACGGATTTCAACAACGGATCAACTTCAGCAGCTGGAAAGCGTTACGAAGACTGGCATCCATCGGTAACTGCAGCACTAGTTGGTGTTCAAGAGATGGAACAGTACCTCGCTCGCAAACTACATCTTCTCCGGGGTTTTCGAGAGATCTCTCTAATGGCTGAAGAAGACGCACTAGCTACACGAGTGGAGCAGCAGCGGAGGCGGCGCTTGAATGACGAAATGGATCAGGCCATCTTAGCTGTCAAGTGCCAGGAATACTGGAAAAAGGGATTGAACCAGCGTGAAGACGATGTACGTGCCATTGTAGCTCTTAAAAACTCAAGAAAACACAAATCTATAACACGCCCCCAGAGCGAGACAACAATCAATGACGACAAGGCTAAGCTGTCGATATGGGAAGCTACCAAGGAAGGTCTGTCTGTTGAGGTAGTTCGTGCAATGGTGTTCACGGAAATGCAAAAAGCCCGTCGGCTCGGATACGATTTCTTGGTGAGAACAGCTCGCTCTGATCGCGGCGAAACCCTTATCCAGATCGCTTGCTGGTGGGGTCACGAGGTTCGTGCAATTGTCTTGTTTTGATGCGCGTTTCGACCGTGATGATCCCCTGCTTGCATGTGTTACAGCATCTTGTCACGTTTTTCATTGAAGAAGGTGCCCAAATCGACGGTATCGATAGCACGTGCAATCGCTTTTCGCTTTTGCATGATGCGGCTCGACGAGGCCACTCACACGTTGTACGTTGTTGGTGGGTGTTGCATTGTCTTTTGGTAGTGCTGATGGCAATGTGATCGACAGATTGGTATCCTACTTGACCGCGGGCTGTCTTGCAACGTGAAAGATAGTACTGGCGACACGCCGTTCCATTGGTACGATGCACTGTTCAACAACTCAAAACTAATGAGTCTAACCTATTTGATGAGATCAGGGCGGCACGGAATAATAACTTTAGCGCGGTACATACACTCCTAGGCATCTATAATGCTGAGCGAGACAAGTCTCTGGTGGACGAGATCATTAAAACTGTTCGCCACAAGAACTTCCGGGGTAAAACAGCTTGTGCGTTAGCCAAAGGTGATCGTGTACGTCAAGCTTTGAAATCAGCAGAAGAAGGCCGATTGCCTTCTTTGCGTCGTCCTCGGACGTCAGATGGAAAGTCAGTACCAGGAGGAATTTCACGGCGCATGACGGAAATTGCCCCGCGAGATCGAACTCGAGGGAATCGCACCCCGAAGAAGGGCAAGACACTGACGATGCTGACCAAGTCAACGAAACATTCCTCCACAATTGATCTAGATGAATTGGTGTCGCTGTAACGCATCAACGAATGCTATTTTCATGTTGGTGTCAATTCTGGATCGCTTTGAAGAATAGATTGGCGCTACCAATTTTCACCCGACAACGTGATCGAGTTCCATTTCGACCAAACCATTGACATCATGCTGACGATCTCACCACCAGAGAAAGTGGAGCAACTCATGTACAGTTTACTTTTCACTATGTTGTGTTTATCTTCAAAAACTCACTATTCACGTTGAACAGCACTGTTTTCTCCCAACGTCTGCAGCCACAAGCACTTCAACGGTTGAATATTGCAGGTGAGACGCATTTGCGTGATGAGTTCTATTGCTGTCAGTATTTGTTGGCAATATAATTGTGCGTGGCAATCTCTAGAGATTCTCCAGGATGCCACAGCCCTCGCGATCATGAAGGAGGAAATCCCGACGATGGACACAATTCGTGCTAGGAAGCACCAAAAACCAATCTTCGCACGCATACTGAAATTCCTGCACTTGTATGAACCTACTGGATACGAAAAAGATGAAGAGCACAAGCGTACCGCTGTGCGCTATCTCGCGCTACGCACACTCTTGCAGCAGTGTGGCGATATAAAGGTCGGACTTGCTCGATATACGTCGCAGCTACTCGAAATCTGACGACTACTTGTTTTCTTACGTTGGTAGATCGCAAGTATTCAAGAAGCGTGTCTGGACAAAGTGCTCCGCTGGTTTGAATCAACCGAAGTGAACGCTTTCGTACGTTTTAGCCAGTTTATTGGCAGAAATACCGTTTTAATGGTACTCTCCTTTCCGCTTGTTCAGGCTTCAGCAACATCCTCGATGCCGATTCTTCCTCCTCGGATGGTACGATACCCCTTTCAGTATTATCTTGAATTTTTTTTCATTCACACGAGGTACTTTGATTTGTTCAAGTCCCCCAAAAAATCTTCCGCTTCCCTAGCGCTAGATAAGTGCTCCAGTGAAACAGGCGTCCTTTCTACTTCATCAACTGTGGCATGCACAGCGGTTGCCGCAAAGCTCGAGGTATAACGTCTGCTTCAGAGTACGCCTTGATATGTGTATACTGCTCTGCTAAACTGATCACTCGTAGAAATATAAAATGCCGGACTTGCGAGCGTCACACATACGTCGAATAGCCGAACTGCGCTCACGTGGTGCCGACATTTCCGAGGAGGTAGGATCTGCCTAGAAAATGGTTGAAAAGCTTCCTCTCATTAGCTACACCAATTTCTTGATTGTTCCATAGACTTTACCAAGGGAGGAAGACAACAACTCTTTCGATCAGAAACCGCAAGGTTTCGAAGACCGGGGCAAGACGGTGGAAGACCGAATGATAGAGGCTACTTTTCAGGTTTATCACCCCGAAACAGACGCAGAGGTTTGTTAGCGCTGCGGCTCATATTGAAGTCGAATTTGAAGTTGCTTAATATCTAACTGTATGCTGTTTTGAATTAGCGCGAGATGAATTTGATGTGGATTCGACGTCGCGAGGAAGAAAAGAGCACTCGCAAGAAAAACGAGGAGGTGCAACAACGTGTGCAGAAGTGGGCATTGGACCGCAGTCGAGAAGAATCCGAAACCCTTCGAAAGCGAGAGTCTACAAAACTAGTAGCTGGGCTTGGACAGATGCTACAAGAGGGCATTAACCAGGAAAAGCCTTTCGCATGGCGGAGTACGCGATCTCTCCATCCTGATTTGGCTGGAATTGTTGCTCAGCAAAATCAATCTGCTGCAGTTGCTGTGAAGCTGGGTGTTGGGGCGAACGAAGCAAAAGATGACACTGTTTCTCGCAAGCTTCCTTCACAAACATACACTAGACCCAAGCAACCTGCTCAAATTGTTATCAAGACTCGAAAACCATCCAGCGGTGGCATGCATTTTCGAAACCAGTTGCCACCGAACTACGTGCCTTCGGGTTTACTCGTAGCTTCGTCTGTGCCTAAAAGTAAGATCGAGGCATCACGCACAGTCTCGAGCACGAGACCTTCGTCAAACAGCAAAGAATCTTCACCCACCAGCTTGGAGAAAAATTCTTCTGACGAACTATCAAGCGCCAGTGATGATGATGAGGATCCAGCATCGGATGAAAACGTGAAAACGAAGCGAAGAAGTATCAAGAATGAAAACAGACAGGAGATGAAACTCCAAAGCTACCACGTGCCGTACTATTATTCTGATGGCACCGATCATGCTGCAGCAGCGAACAAAGGGCCAGCTAAGGTACAGACGTCCATGATATTGCCGTGTATGATGCCAATACTAACAACTCATTCAAATAGACGCAGCCGCGAGGTACAATACCTGACCTGCCATTGCCAGCAGACCCGGAGCTCCGCTGTCTTCAGGAAGCTAGTGAAATGCGTCGAGTTTTCGCAATTCCGTCCGAAAAGGTATGACCAACACCAGTTTTGCTGTCATCTCTTAAAAGCTTACCCATTTTTTAATCACAGAAGCACCACCCTGTGACTCCATCCATCGCAGTTGCAGACACTGAGCGCGAAGTTTCATCCTCAAGGCGGCAAAAGAGCGCAAGCAAATCTCGAAGTGGCTCCAAAACTGCGAAAGAAAAGCGACCAACCACTAGCGCTCGTAGTGGTGTCCCTCTTCCCCGCACAGCAGCCAGCTACACATTTGCTGACCCGCAATGCACAGCCTCCACGAGCGACCTCCGTCACTCCCAAATGGAAGAGGTGGAGAAGATCCGTCGCCTGTTTGAAGCCCACAACTTGTCCTTACCCCCTCAAGCGCTCGAGCGTGGGCTGCTCGTCCCTGAAGACCGTCCGCTGCTGGAAAGCATCCACAACCTGCCGCTCGCCGGCTCTCGCTTGCTCAGCAACCCGCTCACTCGTCGCTCCAAAGCGGTCAAAGCCAAGAAGAAGCTCGGGTCCAAGAAGAAGAAGAGTAAAAAGACCAAGAAGGGCAGCAAAGGCGTCAAAACTCCCAAAAGCTCTCGACGAGTGGCCAAGTAAAGTGATCCTCTAAAAAATGTAGCCATCTGACGTCACTCGGATGTCGACCACCGAAACAAATCTTCAGAACTCTCATTCAACAATATCCCCCCATTCAACATGGAGCTGGAGGCGGAGAACGCGAGGCTGCGGGAGGCGCTACGGGCGCTGCAGGAGCGCTACGACCGTCTGGACGCGTCCACCACCGAGCAGATCCAAGCACTGACGGACGAGAACGAGCTGCTGGCCGACGCCAACCGCCTCCTGCTTGAGAAACAGGAACAAAGTCCAGTTACCCCTTCGGAAGACGCTTCGAGCCTCTTGCAAGTGCCGGACGAGCTGCTTTTACCCGGTCCAGCGCTTGCAATCCATCAACTTGTGGCACTAGACCAAGTGCACGCGTTCGGGAACCTCTTGAGTGTCAGTGCACACGCTACAAGGCCCGGGATCGTCATTTCGGGTGGAGCGGACAAATGTGTGTGTGTCCATGACTGGAGGACGAGCAGGAAGCTGTGCACTGCAGTTACCAGTGCTCCTGTATTGGTAGTGGCTTTTAATCCTAAAGAGGAGTATGGAGACTACTTTGTGGCGGCAGGGATGGACGCGAAACACGCGCTCTACAGATTGGTGCAGGACGGAGAAGAGTGGAAAGTTGAGACGGTGGCCGAGTTCCAGGACCACAACCGACACGGAGCCTTTAAGCTCGCGTGGAGTGCGTCCGGGCTGCTGTTTGCGACGGGGTCCAGTGATAAGTCGCTGAATATTTATCAGTGTTCGGGACTAAGTGGAGAGACAGGAGGGGAGCAGTGTGTGAAGATCAAATCGTTCTACTTTAACGGCACAGTCGAGGCCATGACGTTTGCGCCTGCGTCCGTATCGGATGCAGGTGGTGAAGGAGAATTGGCAGTGGAGGGAAGAGGAAAGGAGCTGCTGGTGATTGCGGTCCGGGACGACTGCTACGTGCACTACGTTGACTGCTCCACGTTCGAGAAGGAGAGGTACGCTGTGTGACGAAATGTTTTGTATTGCAGGGTCTAATGTGCTGTGATGATTGACGCAGAGTCAACATGAACCCGGACGGCATCGAGCACGTGTCGTACACGATCATGGACCTGAGTCTTTCACCGAGTGGCAAATATCTGCTCGCAGCCACAGATTCCAACCGGAACTTCATCTTCTCTGTAAGTGGTTGAAGAGTTATTGCGTGAGCAAAGCGTGCTGAAGGCTAACTTGTATGTGCTGACTCAGATCAAACGGAATGTGGTTTTGAGAAACTTCTACGGGCACAAGGCTGGGCCGTACAGTCAGCCGCGCGCTGCGTGGCACCCGTCTGAAAAGTACGTGATCTCCAACAACGAAGAAAACGGATCCATCTTTGTGTGGGCCATCGCTTCGGAACGCGTCATGGAGACATTTGACGCCCACGAGGCGTTGGTACGAGATCTTGTGTGTCCGTCGACTGTATCGTCTACGGGCTCACCACTGCTGGTCACCGTGTCGTACGACAAGCGACTGAAGGTTTGGGAGTCGCCACTCACGAAATCAAGTCTTGAGGTACTGTAAGCAAACGCACTAGAAATGTGGAGCTTGTTATGATGTGTTAAGCTGAGCGAACACCTCTTTGAGGTCTCGAATTTCCTGTAACGTGGCGACTGTCGTGGCTTCCCAAGTGTCTAGCTTTGCTTGAATAATGCTAATCATGCTCTCTTTCCCCAGAAGTTCTTCTGACAGGGTGGCGGCATCTACTTTCTGCCCCAACGGAGATTGAATGCGCTGTTTGGATGTCGATTCTGACTCTTGCCCTGTGGTTTTCTTCCGGTTGCTAGCTAGGCTACCCGATAGAGCACGAGTACCACCTCCAGATGTTGTCGGTCTTGACGGACCGGACCCACTGGTAGATTCGCCAGCGCCATCCAGATCACTCCTGTTCGAAGCCGAGCTGTCGAGGCGTGGACGAGCACGACCATAGTCCACCGCAGGTTCTGCCGCAAAGCTGTTGTGAGGACCGGAGTTTATCGCAACAAGACTGAGACTCCGACTCACCTTTCTTGTTCCTTGGCTGTGCTCCATCGACAGCTTTTTTCGCGGCGCTGTCAGCTCGACAGCTCTTGTTATGGATCGCAAGACGGCCTTCAGCGAAAGTTCGGCCACAGAATTCGCACGTTTCCATGCCGTGGACGTTGAATGTTTCCTGTGCAGCTTGGTTGAGAGCTTCTACTTCCTCTCTTGTCATCCCCTTACCAGTATCCCCACTACCCTCACCAATTCCAGGCGGGGTCTTGGGAATTGGACGACGTTCGTTCTTCGGCTTTTGCTCTTCCTGCAACAGAGTTGATCAACATGAGGGCACCGCTTTCATCGGCACAATTTACTGCTGTTGTACCTGTTGGACCCAGAGTTTCTTGCACTGCTTGAGATGAATTTCAAAGGACGACAAACCATATTGGCGCCCGCAAACATGACACACACGTGTGACAGGTCCAGCTTTCACGACAGCAACAGAAATGTAAGTACAATTTTCATGCTACAGTAGTTCAGCCCATTCGACAGCATTACCTGGTGGTGCCATCGCTGAGGAATTGTGGCAAATGAGGTCGTTACTAAAGTATGCAGGTGGTTTTCTTGTTTTTATCGTCCGTTGCACGCCTACACTAATGGATAGTCCCATACATCTTCATCGTCTTCATCACTGTTGGCAGTTTGTTTGTTGTTTGACCTCTCGATGAGGTCTTTGTGCCTACTACCAACCTCGAAACACCACAACATTCGCTTTAGTGGAGCGTATTGCTCCATTGCTGCGTAGTGGCGCAGGGTCGACAGACCTGCAGCTTCCTTTTCGTTGGCAAATACTGCTGCTTTTTCCACGACGCGCTCTTCATGAAGTTGTCGGAGTTGAGTTTCACTAAACCTCTCCAGTTTGTCCACGAAATTGGTTCGCTGCACCTCGGACAGAGCAGGAAATCCAATAAAGCGCTGAGGATCCTAGGATTAAACACGAAACCTCATTGCGTTAGCTTGATCAAAGCACCTTTGACAATTACCGCGGTAGAACTCACCGACTGAACAGTGTCAAGTAACTTGTTGACTGCTAGGAATGCTCGACTTTTGATTTCATATTTCTCGTATTTCGGTGCAGGGTTCATACAAACCTCCGTCATCTTGTGGTTGACCGACAAACACTTCACAAGACTGCGGTATCCTTGGGAACGAACCATCGGGTTGTCTGTGATGCTAAAGGAAATGGTTAGACGCAAGTTTTTACCAATCGTAACTTTGAATTGACGTACTCGAGGGTTCCCAACGTGCTGTTTAACTTTCGTAGCACCATCGACAACTCGTTGGTACCTTCACAACTCAGTTGACAGTCGGACAAACTAAAGTAGCAGACGTTTAGCGTCTACAGAAACTACTCAATGTCAATGGAGCTATCAACGCACCTGAGTGATAGTAGAGCCGCATTCTTTTTGAGTGCACTTGCCAAATCAACAGCACCAGCATCTCCCAACGGATTCTGAGCAAGTGTTAGCACCACAAGGGAGTTGTTCACCTTCAGCATCTCAGCGAGGTAAGGAGAGCTCTGGTAGTCTAAATTGTTGCCCACCAGACTAGACAGAAGCCGATGAACAACGCGTAATAGCAGGTTAGTCAATGAAGGTCAACACAGAGTTTTTGAGCCGTACAACCCTGGCGATTCTCATGTACCTGAGCTCATGGAGGCTTTGGACTCGCCACAAAATGTTGCAAAACGATTCCACCCCTGAAACTCGCTTTTCGTCGCTACTGTTGTAGACTAATCTGTTTCGACTGAGGTCGAGTTTCTCCAGCGCTGGGAAGTTTTCAATTGCGTTTGAAAACGCCACCAATCCATCCGAGCGCAAGTTTGCGTTGCTCAAGCTGCGCAACCACAAAATAATTGTTAGAGCAACGTCAATCATGTGCAGAAGTAGCTACGACGTCCTTACTTCAGTTCACGCAGTTGACGACAGCCTTTGAGACACTGGAAAATGGTCGTGATGCCGTGAAAAACGTTCGCCTTGGGACCTGTCAGCAAATTCCCTGACAGATCAATTTTCTGAAGTTTCTTGCGCTCGCGTTCAACTAACGTCCCAATTGCTGCAGCATCTAAGTGGTTGAACTTTTGTCCTGCCAGAGCAACACAACCATCTTCTGCAGCTTGAGCGCGGATTCTCTCAACCGGAATGGGGTTGTCCGAGAACTGCAGCAGCTGCAAAACGCCATTCGACGCCTGCGCTACATCAATCGCCGCTTGAACTCCTAATGTGGTGCGTGACAAATTCAGTTTCTCCAACTTGCACGTCTTGGAGCGCAGATACGACACCAGGAGATCCACGAACTCGTCGAAAATCAAGAACCCGGACAAATCCAGCTCCGTTTTACCCCCACTAACGATATCCCTGACCCTCTGCACGATGATTTCTCCCTGCGAGCTCTTGAAATTCCCTTTGCGATGCAGCACTTTGACTTCAAACAGTAAACGCTGGTAGGCGTCTGTAATGGAGCGTCTGGTCTCCTCTTCCAATAGCAAATCCAAGTTTTGAGGCGCATTCAATGGTTTTTCCCGTCTCAAACCTTCAGCAGCGCGAGGATCCACCGATTCGACATGACGCAGCAACTCACATCCAGCTGAACCTCGAATTTTCACCTTGGCACGAGTTTCCATTGCAACGTACACTGCAACTTCCGGAATGTAGCCATGTTGGCACACGAAGAGCTATTATTGGCCCACCAAGTTGAAGTTGCCTTGACCATTAAAAAATGTTTCACACCATTCAAGAGCACAATATGAACCAAGCCTTTTTATTTTATACATAGCCTTCTCTCGTTCTTTAACTTGCAGTTCTTTCATCTTCAGCTAGTCAACACGATGTAGTTTTAGTGTGGTGAAGAGATTTTTTCAGTGTCGGAATGTCCTTTTGGATCGCGGCTTTTCGAGTCATTTTTGCATGGATCGCGTAGAGCGTCGAGGCCATTTCAATGGCATCTCTGCAGTATTTCCACCTCTTTTTGCTCTGTTTGTTGCTTTTATTCAGCCCCGTTCACTCCATCGAAGCCATTCCACAAGCTGCTGATGCTGATACCATCGTGAAAGCCGATTCGTCCAAAACCATTCGACTGGACGCTAATCTGTTGATCCCGGACGGTGGAGAGCTGCTACTGAGTATCCAAGTGCCACGAGAACCCATTAAACTGCTCCCGAAAGGCCCAGCAAAAGTCGTTCGAGTTTATTCCAACCACGTCGATGGGAAATTCGGAGTTGGGGAACTTGTCAACATTTTCGTACAGTTCACGAGTCCCGTCAAGGTGTCGGGCGCTGGGACCCCGTACCTCATTTTGAAGACGGGGTGTCAATCTTCTAGTTGCCATGTGAAAGAGGTGCAGAGACTTCGGTGTCAAGCCACAAAAGGTAAATTCGCATTGGGCTTTGGGTCTCAGAAAGTGGGGAATATTCCGTGGGATGCCACAACCAAAGTCTTCGCAGGGTACGTCCGACGCATGAACCGGATCGACAAAGTGAGCATCAAATACAGCATTGATGAGAACCGAGCCTGTACATTCTTCGGGAACAATATTACGATCACTTTCGACTCGATGAACATCGCAGGAACCGATGGAGATTTGGTGGAAATGACGGGAGATGCCACCAATGCAGCGGAGGATGGCGTTGTGCTTGAACACATCATGTACTCGCCCATGGTGACTGCAAAAGCGTGGGAGATCAGGAAAGGAGTGTTGGTTCCAGATCGAAAGGCGAATTTCGTAGCTCAGACAGCTCCAGACACGCTGCAGTTTGCGTACACGGTGCAACCGGGGGATAACACGACGAAACTGGACTATGCGAACGGTGATTCCTTGGCGTTATCCCTTCGAGCAGTTGGAGGAGTGCGAATTGTGAATGATGATGGATCGAATACTCTCGCTAACACTGTTTTGCCACCTCCAGGGTTTGCTGGAGATTGGGAACAAGGCCTGGGAACTAGTTTGTCAAAGAATAGTGCACTTGAAATCGATGTGGCACCTCCGTTCGTCAAGACTGTGACGTCTCCGCATGAAGACGGAACGTTTGGCATTGGAGAAGAAATTCTGGTGTACGTGACGTTCTCCCAACCGATTGTGGTAACTGGATTGCCGACGGTTGTGCTTGAGACTGGTGCAGTAGATCGTATTATCCCGTTTAACCAGGTAGTAGGAAATATTGCCGAGTTCAAGTACATTGTGCAGTCGATGGACACGTCACCAGATCTCACATATACAGGAACCACTGCACTACAACTAAACGGTGGATCAATCAAACGGAAGTCGACTACGCCAACCACAGATGCCATTTTGAAGCTTCCTGTCAATGGTGAATCCGGAAGTTTGTCCGTGAACAAGAACATCGTGATCGATACGTCCAACCCAAAGGTTTTAACTGTCACTACGACTGCAAAAGATGGTATTTACACGGCTGGAGATGAAATCCCAGTGGTTGTGACTTTCGACACACCCGTCGTGGTAACTGGAAACCCTCAAGTATTATTGAGCACAGGTTCCGTTGATTTGTTTCTTGGTCAGTTTGTCCAAGCAGCACCAACGCCATTATCCAGCAAGACGATTATTTTTCCTCCCGTTAACCACGCGCTATCCACAAGAGTCAACAAGGGCTTGCAGTTCCTAATTGGTGGTCAGATTCTAACTGTTGACACAGTGTCGGGAGACGAAGTGACTATGCTGGAAACTTACACAGGCACACTAGTTGACCCGAAAAACGTGGTCAACCGGGCTCAAGTACCGGTATTTACGCCAGGGTTTCGCCCTGCCAAGTACACGAGTGGAAGCGGAACAAAAGTGCTCATTTTCACGTACGTGGTTCAAAATGGAGACTTTACTTCTTGGTTAGACTACATTTCTACGTCAGCGTTGGTGGTGGGCTCAGGATCAATTAAAAGGTTATCGACAACTCCGTTTACAGACGCGGATCTTACGCTTGGTACGCCTGGGGAAGCAAAAAGTCTGAGTAACACTTCGAAAATCGTGATAAACACTGACGCACCTCGTGTACTGCAAGTGAAAACGATCACACGTGACGGAGTGTACAAAACTGGTGATGAAATTTACTTTGAACTGGTTTTTGATTTACCTGTTGTTGTTAACCTGACAGCTTCGGTTTTGACGAACGTTCCTACAGTAGCAATTGAACGTTTTGCTGTTTATTCTGCAGGAAGTGGCTCAACGTCGCTGCAGTTTAAGTTTGAATGTCTCGAAGATGACCAAGTTGCAATGTTTGATTATCTGGGCACAGACGCGCTAAGAGCGTCGTACGGGTCGATCACGGGGTGGATTCGAAGAAAATCAATGACACCTCTTCTACCTGTATTGATGAATTTACCAGTAGCTGGAATCTCCTCGAAAGGGATTTCCATCACGCAAAGCTGCGAAGTTGTGCTGGACGTGTCAAGTTCTCATGAAGAAGGAACGTACGGAGTTGGTGAGTCGATCGACTTCCTCATTCAGTTTTCCGCTAATGTGAATGTTGATACGACGGGAGGAACACCAACTTTGATCACTACAACCGGAAACCGAGCTGTGTACCAGTCAGGAACGGGGACCAAAACGCTCGTTTTCACGTACATTGTCGAAGCAACGGATACTTCTGGTCCATTGACGTACCCCGACATCTTCTCGCTTAAGCCAAATGGTGCCGTAATAAAAGGCTCCACCAGTGTTGCTCTCTCGTCGACACTTTTACCATCTCCTGATAAAAGCCAACTCACTTTAAACGTAGAATTGTTTGTTCGGACTTCACCTCCTGTAGTTTTGGATGTATCGACACGAACTCAAGACCAAGTGATCACAATTGGAGATACGATTGTAGTGTCCACGAGTTTCGATTTCGCAGTTGCTGTTCCTGCACAATCGGTTGGTAATGGAGTTCCAATGCTGCTCTTAAATGTCGGTACGGGCACTGGAACATCCTCAACTTTTGTCGCTGTGGACGACAACGCGTTGTATTTTTCATTGACGGTGACAGCAGGACAATCCACGAGTACTTTAGCGTACTTTGGCAGAACAGCTTTGAAATGTGTTGGTGGCAAAGGATTAAACAAAGACCCAGCACAGAATGCTGCATCACCGACCGCTGTGCTGTTTGACGGTCGGTTGTTTACAAGCTGGGCGGAAACACAACCGGCAAGTACAATACGCCACATTCGAGTGAAATCCTTTGCCGTGCAGCAACAATTCCCACCTCTGTCAAGTTTTGAGGACGGCGGTGCAGTGTCATCCATTGTGAATTTCGCATCCGGTATGGATGCAAGCGACCCGAGACTGGTAGTTTTCTCTTCTAAGCTTTATCTGCTGTGGACAGAAGTCAGCACTACCACCAACAACCCAACACAAATTCGGGTGGCAGTGCTTTCTAGTCGTTCAACTCCAATCTCACCGGCTCAATGGACTTTCGTGGATACGAAACCTGCTTCTGCTGTCGGAATCAACAAAGCGACTACGGAAAATGCAGCAGCTCCCCACGCAATTGTACACAACTCAAAGTTGTACGCAGCTTGGCATGAAAGTGCTTCAGGAGTTACTCAAATTCGAGTGGCAGTTTACAATGGAGTAGACACAATTCCTGCGTGGACGTTTGTGGATGGGAACTTAAATGCTCGTGGATTGAATTTTGCTGCTGCTCAGTCCGCACAAAACGTTCGACTGTGTACTTGTGCGTCCAAAGGCAGCGTAGTGAAACTTTTGTATGCTGCATGGGAAGAAACAGCTACGGGGACTGGTATTTCCCAGATTCGAGTCGCTGTACAAACATCAACAGATACAGCTCCTGTGTGGAAATTCATTGACGGGAACGCAGCTTCTGGATTGAACATCGACGCTTTGAAAGCAGCGAAAGCGCCGTCTATTCAGTGTCTAGGAAGCACAAATGTTGTGGTAGGTTGGCATGAAGCCACTACGGGGACTGGATCAATTGTAATAGTGAAGAAGTTCAACGCAGATTTGGTGGCACCACAATGGACTCGACTGGATAATGGAAAAAGTTTGAACTTTGATGTAACCCAAGCAGCTCAAAATGTGAGAATAGCAGTGCAGCTCGTGGGAACGATAGAGAAATTGTTTGCAACGTGGGAGGAAGTAGAGGTTTCCGCTGGAGCGACGCAAATTCGAGTGGCAAAGTTTTCACACACAGGAGCTTGGAAGTTTCAAGATGGTGGCAGGAAATTGTCAGCTTTGAATGACAATTCGATCCGTGCTGCATCTCAACCAGTTCTTGCTATGGGGTCACAAGAAACAGTCTACGCAGTTTGGCAGGAAATCCACTCAAATGGCAAAACGAACATCAGAAGTAGCGTGTTGGAATCGACTATCAAGGAGTGGATGCCAATCAGCCAGGGCTGCGTGTTGCGTAAATCGACGACTTCTGTGACTGCTGCAAATTTGCTGCTTTCAGAACTGAATACAGCTGGGTCACTGGACTTTGGTCACTCGATTCGAGTTGAAACATCCATACCCAAAGTCGAGAACGTCTCGTTTTCGGGTGATATCGATTCCTCCATTACGTCGGTGAATACCATTCAGACCATCGACGTATTCAACGTTGCGAGTATCACGCAGGGTGAATACAAATTAGTCTACGGTGAGTTAATGGAGACGTCATGTATTAGCTGGAATGCTCCTGCTACAGGAACCGGTTCAGTTGAATCCGCCTTGGAGTCCATTTCCGGTTTGGCTCTTAACGTTTTGGTTACGAAGGACAGTACCGCTTTTCACGACGGATACCGCTACACGATCACGTTTTCTTTTCCATCTATGGGGCTACAGCCCCTAAAAGTCCAATCTTCTCCATGTAAAAAGTTCATTTGCTCAGCTTCTTCTCGATTTCCATGCAACATCGGACTTGTGCAGCCGAATCAAAACTCCGACATCCGAACTGCTGCTGGAGTGGTTGATATCCTAGTTCGCTTCTCTTTTCCTGTTGTTATATCGACTGGAATCCCCAAGTTAACTATTGATACAGGAGCTGTAACTCGAGATGCTTTGTATACAACACGAAGCGCTTTACAGGAATTTGACGTTGGAATTAACATGGCGAGCCCAGTTCTTGGAGGCGGATTTCGTTTATCTTACGGAGATTTCAGTACTGGTGTCGGTGTAGGGTCAATCGTGACTACAGATTGCATTCAACTGTTCCAAAAGGACGAAGATGGTTTGCAAGAACTGCTGTCCAAGTTGAATGCACTCGCTGTGATAAACACAATCGGAATTCGATCACTATCAAGACGAAAGCTACGAAATGGCTATCGCTATTCCGTCGAGTTCCGTAATAGTGGAGACATGCTCGACTTAGTTTCTGCAAGTTCATCTACTTGCCCAACAGTCAGTGGGACTACACAAACGATTGATATCAGCTCCAATCTGGAGATTTTATCAGGAGAAATCAAAGTTCAGCTTGGAGATGTCAATAGCGGATGTATAGCATGGAATCTACGAGCAAAAGGCCCGACAAACTCGATGGAGGCGTTAGTGAGGAACCTTGAGAGCGACCGAGTCATTCCGCTGACTGTTGTTAAAGACCCATCTGCATTTGTGTATGGCGTCAAGTACTACCTGCAATTTATGAATACGGACGACGCGAACAAGCCATTACTTGCTTTTCAGGATGCTACCTGTGCTGCATTTACCTGTAATAATGGAAATGGTGTGACTGTACCTTGCACTGGACTATCCGTGACCTCCAATGCTGACTTTCGAGTCACTCGTGCAGCATCAGAAGCCATTTCGTTTCGATATATTGTCCAGGCCAGCGACGAAGCGACTTCACTTACGTACAAAAGCACAAATTCCTTGACGGGATCAATACTGCGGTCGTCCAAGACTCCAACGTTAACTGTGTCATTGATCCTTCCCCCTCCACCAGTGGCACTTTGGTCGGAAGACCGAACGATTTCCATGTCCGTCGTGCGAAGTGATAAAATTCCGGTAGTTTCTCGAGTCTACTCATCCACTCTTGACGATACGTACACTGCTGGAGACGCCATCATCGTACTGGTTGAATTTTCTGAAAAGGTTATCGTCCACGGAAAACCAATCCTAGAACTCGACTCGAAAGGTGAAGCTGTGTACGTTTCAGGCAGCAATACAAAACTTTTGAGGTTCTACTACGAAGTACAACCAGGAGACGGATCACTGGATTTGAATTACGCATCGGTGAACGCCATACGAACTTTTACAGTTCCGATCTCACGAATACGCTGCGCCTTGTGTTCTGGTTCTGGAATTGATGCAGATACGACACTCCCGAGTTTGAATTCTGCTGCCAGTCTTGCGGGGAATAAAGCGTTAGTAGTTGATACGACCCAACCTGTAGTTCAAAAAGTGGCTTCGAGTCGACCAGATACTGTAGTAGGTGGGGTAGCATTTGGCGCTGGTGATATCGTGGACATCATTGTCACGTACTCAACTGAAGTATCCGTGATAGGAGCTCCGTCACTTTCACTCAATTCGGGTGGGACAGCAACGTTCACCTATGCAGGTTATCGTCAGCTCCTTGACATTGGTGTAAATGCTATTGACCCCGTAACTTCAGGGCAATTCGCAGTTGTGTACAACGACGAAATGTCAGGCTGCATCGACTTGAACGACGCTGCTAGTGTTGCTGAGACGTCACTAAAATCTCGTCTTCTGGAGTTCGAAGCGATTGCAAGGATTGGTTTGGTATCCGTCACGATGATGAAGAAGAAGAATGGCAACCGGTTTGAGGTTGTTTTCGACGATTCGAAGGTGGTGGACGTCCCTGCTGCGATTGACTTGACCGTTTCCGACATGTGTGATCCTCTTCAGCCTTCGTCTGCTGCTCAGGAAGCTCTAGTGGCTAGAAGTACCGACACTCAGGTCGTATTTCACTATACAGTTGGAGCAGGAGAATCAATTGCAGCTCTAAACGTTGTCAGCACTAACATTGGTCTTGCTGGAGGTGCTGCGTCCATCCTGCGTCGATCTGGAGCGCCTACAATTGCTGCAAGTGTCGTGTTACCAGTTTCCACAGGCCCTCAAAGTTTAGCTCAGTCGAAAACACTCAAAATCGATGGGACTCCAGCAGCTATCGTCGAGATTGTGTCGGATTCGGCTGCAGATTCCTACGGCGTTGGCTTTCCGTCCGTCGCGAGTCCATCGACGGTATCTCCAGGTGAAATTCTCTTCCACTTCATCTTCTCTCGCCCCGTGTCTGTGGTTGGTACCCCAACCGTAGAATTGGCCACTGGTTCCTTACGACCGACAGGGGTTGTCATCCCAAACCGGTTTGCAAAATTTGCAGGGCAACCGCAGACGAATCAAGTGGCCTTCCTCTATCATATCGAGGCTGAAGACTACAGTGATAACCTGGCATTTCCCAGTCTCAACGTTCTTAGTGATGCCAAAATTTACGGCGTATCGTCGACGATGGCAGTTCGAGCCACGATAATTCTTCCAAGACTAACGATAGTCACTCCAGGCAACGCAGTCATTAAGGTGGACGCGTATTCTGTTCCTGCCACTGTGAAGTTAGCGTCAACACATGACGATGGTGTCTATGGAGCTGGCGAACTCATCGAAATTCAAGTTACTTTCTCGAAACAAATTGTGCTGTTGTCCGGTCTCAATCAGAACCAAGACTGGCACGCTCAATACCCTGCGGCCATCGAGTTTAACGGCAACATTCACATCATGTGGACGGAACGAGACAACCTGAAAGCGCCTACCAAAAGCAACCTCTACCTTCGCGTATTTTCCAGTAGTACACCGGAAGTCGTGACGACAACTTCTGTTTCTCCGATCAACCGCGTTCCTAACTCTTTGATTGAAAAAGTTGCGATGACGGTATGGAAACAGAACTTGTACGCTGCTTGGGATGAAGACGGTTTGCTTTTCTGTGCGAAATTTGAGGGCCTCACGTCGACCAACCCGTGGACTTTACTACCCAACATGGGTATCAACAAGAACATGGGAATGGCAGCTAGTGACCCCGTTCTTCTCGTTTACAATTTGGAACTCGTTGTGATTTGGAGAGAGAAAGCGCTTCCAGAAGGGAGCGCAGCTTTGGTCGGTCAGATTCGCGTGGCAGTTCTGAACTACGATATCGACGCTCCGTTTTGGGTTTTTCACGATGGTAATGAACCGAATTCCGGTTTAAACAAAAACTATCGGATGGATGCAGATGACCCAGCTGCAGTAGTGTATCGTGGTAGGATGTATGTTTCATGGACCGAGATGAACACCAAAGGCGCGTATGAAATTGTCATTGCTAGGAGAAATATTCAGACACGGGATTTCTCGACGTGGACATATCTACAAGCGCTTCCTTCAACGTTCCCTGCGTATAGTTTTTTATCCGCACGCAGTCCTCAATTCGCTGTTCGAAGAAAAGGTATTGAGGATATGGCGTTGGTCATTTCATGGTACCGAGATACGCCAACGAGCAACGTTTCGGAGATCATCACGGGTCAAGTTTTAGACTTGGACTGGGAAGCTTCTGTCACTGGTAATATCCCACAAACTATCAACGCTGCAGAAAGGAACACAACATTCGACAAGGTGAACCCTAATACAATCAAGCAGCAATTCGTCACATGTGGAGATAACATTTATTCGTCGTGGTTGGATTTGGAGGGTGCCAGTGCCTCGTCACCTTCCGATGGTGCGTACGTTGTAAAGTTGGCTACATTACCAACTGGAGCCGATGTCTACACTGGTTGGACGCTTGTTGTGAACGAAAGCAACTTGAACCACAATCCGAAACGCGATGCGATCGATTCAACGCCCGTTTGTTCGACTTCTTCCGATGCGAAGTCTCAGGCGGGACTTTTGTGGACTGAGTACGACGGATATTCAATCAAATTGCGTTTTCGACATTACTCAGTCATGCCAAGAATTCCAGGAACAATTTCCAAGACCTATGGCGAGAGTGTGGCTGGGGCACCCATATTGATGCTGGCCACGCAGTCGAATCCTCTGGGTTTCGCAGCTTGCATCGATAAAAGTGGGTTTACTACTATGGTGCTTTCGTTTACGTACATTGTTCAGCCTGGAGAATCGTCTCCAAAGCTTGAAATCGTTGGAAATGACGCGATGAAGCTCAATGGAGCTGTTATCCGTGACGTGTTTGGTCAGGATCCGGATTTCACGTTGTTCCCGGACGCCTCGAATTTCCGTAGTTTGAGTTTCAACAACCTGTTGGCTATCGACACTACAGCGCCCATAGTGTCAAAAGTAACATCCAAGAATCCCAATGGGGAGTATGGCGTTGGAGAACTTCTTCTAATTCAAATTGTTTTCACGTATCCAGTAGCTGTGATCGAAGGTGAAGCTTCAAACCGTCCGACACTTTCTCTGAGAACGGATGAACTTCATCTTTTGATCAGTTCTCAAGGAGTTGCTACTTACGTCGGAGGTTCTGGTTCAGATACGTTAACATTCGAGTACACCGCAGGCCAACTGGATTATTGTGAAGACCTGGACTACATGGACGCAGCGTCGTTAGTTCTTAACGGAGGTGGCTGGGCGATCAAGAGGAATGCAACCCGTCCAACCACAGACGCCATTTTGACTCTTCCAGCTCCCAAAACTACCAACTCACTGAGTGGAACCCGTACAATTGCAATCAAACCTACACAACCAACTGTAGTCCAAGTGACTTCGCCAACGCCCAATGGCAAGTACTACCCAGGTGACTCCATTCTAGTGGATGTCGTGTTTTCATTACCTGTTGTCGTCTTTGGATTTCCTGCGCTCTTGTTGGCAACAGGCGAAACTCCAGCTCGAGCTCTCTTAGCATCGGGCAACAACACAGCAAAACTTACATTTCAATACGATGTCGGCATTGGAGATACCAGCGCCGACCTCGATGTGGTGGACGACCGAGTGGGAGAAGATCAAGCGTATTTCGTCATGTCCTTGCTGTTGGCAGGACACGCAGAAATTAAACGAGCGTCCACAAATCCATTCACCACTGCGGTCGCGGCTCTATCTGCTCCAGGGTTACTGGGCTCCTTGTCGGTGAGCAAAAACATTATCGTAGACTCGACACCTCCTACAATTATTGACATTCGCTCGCCCGTACCCGACGGAACGTACGATATCGGCGAACAGATCGATGTTTTAGTTGTTTTCTCTCGTCGGGTGGTGGTGATCGGCACTCCAGAGCTCATTCTCAATGTTCCTTCGGAATACCGACGTACTGCAGTGTATGTGGACGGGTCCGACACCAATACGCTCCGGTTCTCGTATTTCCCCAAGGAAGGAGACAATTCACGCAACCTCGCGCTTGATATCTTGGATGAAAACGCACTTATCCTCCGTCCGCTTCTTTCAGGTAAAGAGGTTTTGCAGGACCCCGCTCAAATCCTATGTCGATCGGCCAAACCAACGTTAGCAGCAAACATTATGTTGCCAGTACCGGGCGTTGCAGTGCGAGCCGATGCAGTTCTCAGTCTGGTTGGAAACAACCGGAAAATTTTCGTTAGGACCGACGGCGTTCGAGTCAAAGCAATTGATTCGGATGTTTCGAGTGGCGTGTACTCTCCTGGCCAACGCATTGTGCTGTCGGTGATATTTACTGGCTCGGCAGTCGTCCAAGGGTTTCCTCGTCTAAAGCTAAACGCAAATATTGCTGCGTACGCGACGTATTTTGCAGGAACAGGGACATCTCGATTGCAGTTTGAATATGTTGTGGCCTCGGGTGATAGTTGTTTGGTACTCGAAGCTGCATCACGGAATGGGCTGGAACTGAATGGAGGAGTGATCTCAGACAAGGAAGGCATTTACATTCCTCTCCGTCTTGCAGTTGTATCCAAACCAGGAAGTCTCTCAGCAAAGTACCAGATTCAAATCACCTCAACGCCACCAATTGTTCAGCGCGTCTACAGCAAGGATGTTAACGATAATTATGGTGTGGGCGATACGCTACATATCGCTGTGGAATTCTCACGAAAAGTAGCTTTTCAAAACCCGTTAGTGGCTCCATCGCTGCTGCTTCAATTCGATGGTGGACCTAGAGCAGCTACATACGCATCGGGTGATAAAACCACCACGTTCGTCTTCACCATTCAAATAGTGAACGGAGATGCCACGTCAAGCTTGGAATATCCAAGCACAACTGCTCTCACAGGAAATATCCTTGCGTTATCCACGACACCAACCACAGCAGCCAATCTAGAGCTCCCAGTGCCTGGAAATACTGGAAGTCTATCGGATTCTTCAGCAATTGGTGTGATCTCGACGCCTCCAACGATTGTCAGCGTGTATTCAAGCAGTCGAGATGGAACCTACGGACTGTACGACAAACTTCGGATCCGAATCCGCTTCTCGTTCCCGGTATTTGTCAGCGTTACGGCGTCTCCATCGTGTTCTCTCACGCTTTCTGTCGGTGATGTTGATTTCCGAAAAGCGGTATATGTGGGAGGGTCTATCACCTCAATCCTTGAGTTTGTGTACATTGTCGAGTCGGGTGATCACGCTGCACATCTTGACTATACTGGAGCGGATAGTCTTCAATGTTCCGTTCTTCAGTCCACTGCAGTACCAACACTTCAGGCTTTGAACACGTTACCATTACCTGGAGCAGAACGAAGTCTCAGTTTTGCATCTGCACTTCGAATCGATGCGTTATCTCCACGAGTGACTTCTGTTTCCTCGGGTTTAGCGAACGGAGTGTATGGTGCCGGCCAATTGATTGACATTGCCATCACTTTTTCAGAACCAGTTCTTGTTCCAAGCACAGCAACTCCACGCTTACGACTTGCGATTGCATCGAATGTTGCTGTGAATGCACTTTTAACTAGCACTTCGGAGCCGTTGGCAACGTACACGGGAGGATCTGGAACAAACGTTTTGAAATTTGCATACACGACTCGAGTCGGAGACATGGCGATGCCGCTTGAATACGCAGGAATTGACGCTCTTTCCATGACTTTTGCCAAAATTCAAGTGACTTCAGCAGGAGCAGAGCAGAAACAATTTCGATTCGCATCGCTGCGTCTTCCAGTGCCTGGAACTACTGGGAGTTTGAGTAACAATCGAGATATTCACATTGACACATTAGAACCACCGAGAGTGCTGAGTGTGGGGAGTACGATGGCCGATGGAATTTATACTGCAGGAGATACAATCACACTTTCAGTGACGTTTTCCACTCCCGTGACGGTCTCTGGACAACCACCTTCACTTCTTCTCGAAACTGGTAACCCGAATTCTCCAGATACAGCCGAACAAGCTGTGTACGTGTCAGGGTCTGGTACTTCCGTTTTGTTGTTTAAGTACCAAGTTCAAGTCGGAGATCATGTTGATCGATTGGAGTACACTCGTTGCCCACTTGCAGAGAGAAGCACCTCAAACTTACGCAAATGGGATAAACTGGTGATTTGTTCGAGTTCAACGAACGCTTTGCAACTTACCGGTATCGGGAGCAGTATCAAGCGCACTTCGACGAATCCTGTGACGGATGCCATTTTGCATCTACCTGAAGTGAACGAGTGGGCGGAAGTGCGCTTCATTACCCCGTCGGACGATTTTATCTACGTCACTCAAGTTGAGCCGACAACGGGCATTGCGAAGGCCAATCTCACGCTGATTCCACCGCTTGAGAACGAGTTCAGCATTTCTCATCAACGAAAGTCTATCAACATCTACAGCAACGGATTTCCGAGCCATGATACCAAGCTGCGCGAGGAAATCGTGAAGCAAAAGTACTTTATCGAGCTTCAGCGGTTCCCGACGCAGCAAAGTCAACCTCTAAACCTCTCGCGAATAGCTGACGGGTTCGCTGGGGTGTTTCTCAATGGTGTTTTGTTCAAAACTAACAACCACAGTGCTCTGCGTACTGATGAATGTGGTGGGGCTATCGATGCAGATGGCCACTATTTCTACGTGGGTCTTCCAACTTGTTACCTGAAAGCTGCTCACGAACCGCGAGAACCTGTGCCAAGCTTGACATCGGCACCAACTCAACCTCCTTCCGTAATTGTCGCCTATGGGCTGGATGGGTACCCCGTGTATGGCTATTATGATGAAAACGGACAACTACCCCGCGATTTGGACGAGTGTCATGGCCGTACACGACTCAATGGACAATACGGTTATCACCTCGTACCTCCAGAGACTTCAGATTCACCATTCATACCTTGTTTGAAAGGAATTGACGCGACATCAACCTTACAGTCGAAACTAGCTGTCTTCCGGTACCCGGCTGACATTTCAGCAGTGGAAGGTTTGTCATTGACCGAGTTAAGTCGATTTGAAAGCTTCGTCATCGATGAAAACCCCAATAGTTTCCATACAGCGGCGTGGCTTAACGTTGAAAGTTTGTCGGTGGTGTACACATCAACCACCGTCATCGTTCGAAGCACGGGTGTGCCTCTACCTGGCACCTACGGACCTTTTCCAAACGTTTACAATCGGTTCAAAGTTCACGAACAAGACTACGTGTTTCAGTTCCCACGACGTCCAGAGATCAGTGCAACGAAAACTTCGCTACCTGTTGATACACCGATCGGCGTCATGGTGGACGGCGTACCCTTTTTCGCCTCCGACTCGGTGTTCTACAATGGAAATGTACTCAACAGCAAAAACGCAGCGTACGTGTTGCTAGATAAATGCAACGGACTGGTTGATGCAGGAGGAGACTACAGATACTACGCGTCTCCAGACTGTTTACTGAAGAAACTTGGAGATCACGTTGGCCAACCTTCACCTCTGATAGGATTCGCGTTCGATGGGTTTCCACTCTACGGGATGTACAGCGAAAATGGTCAATTGCCTTCAGACTTGGACGAATGCAATGGGCGAGTGGGTGACGATGGTACGTATCGGTATCACGTGACATTGGCGGCGCCGTATTTGATCGGGTGTTTTCGAGGAACTCCTGCAACAACCCAGAAAAGTCTTGACGCTGCAAGTGACTTGTATCGAAGTCTAAGTTACGCCCACGCACTTCGTATCAACACGGACCGACCGCAGGTTTCGCACGTGTTCAGTAACAAACGTCCTGGGACGTATGTCGCTGGAGAGAGTGTGGATATTGTGGTGCAGTGGTCTACGCCGGTCAAAGTTGACACAACCGGTGGGCTGCCTACTCTGTCAATCCTGAATTCCTCACGCACAGCCACGTATGATGTATCGCGGAGCTCAAAGACGCAGACGGTGTTTCTTTTTACTGTGAGAAATGACGACACGGAGCTGGAAGACTTTTCCTACGACGCTCACGTGAATATTCAACTCAATGGAGGTCGAATTTCACGGTTGGCAGCACTTGCAACCATCGACGCCGATCTGGAGTTAATACCAGTTGATTTAGAGGACATCAGCCTTCTTCGTACTAGAACAGCAGGCCTTTCGTCCAAGTTTCAACTCATTCAAGACCTGCGCGTGGTGCTTCGTGGACTGTATCACCCTCGAGCACAAGATCTACGAGCACGAGTTTTCCATGGGTATCGTCGAAGTACCATCTTTGATGGTTGCTGTGAAGTTCGAGATGCGTTTGGTATTCCAGACACCCCCGACGTGTTGACAAACCGCGCACAATATGCTTCAGAAGCTCGCAATCCAACCAGCGGTGTTGGTTGGGACTACAGCTTCCGAGATTTCGACGGGATCAAAAATTTGGCTCTGGATGGAGGTGCTACAGCGTTGCAAAGCTCCACAAGCGGAACTTGTGACGCAACAAACGCTATCGATGGTAAAATTCGCGGTGTGTCTGTATCAACGCAAACGGTAGCTCGGACTTTACCTGCAACTAAAGTGACCGAGTCTTCATGGTGGGAACTGCGACTCGTTGATGTCTCTACTATCGGCACAATTCGTATCTGGGTAACAGACCCGAATCCAAGCGTACAAGCAACGATCTATACGCTCCGAGTGGACTCAAGTGACGGAACTTCCGCTGTGAATGGCGACTTTACCTTGACTTTCACTACACCAAATGGCCAGCAAGAACTTACAACGAAACCTATCAACTACAACGCCGTGTCCATGATTGCAGATGAAAACAAACGAGTGGCAACACCAGGTATTGGACTGGAGGAGTCGATTCAATCCAAACTTTCAGCGTTAGGAGGTTTTATTCCACGCATGTTCATCACGCGTGAGCCCCGGGACGGAGTACTATCTCGCAATGGCGCTTTCACGTGGCATATCACTTTTCTTGATAATTCACGAATTGACAGTGCAGCTGAAAGTTTGGTGGCTCCTGTATTATCTGTCGGCGAAAACAACGTGTGCGGTGGCACAGGAATCGTCAAACTCTCGACCTCATTGTCGATCGATGATGACAACGACCCCGTCGTATATCGGAAGGAAGCAAAAACGAAAGCTACAGCCACGACATCCATCCGAGACCCTGAACAATCGATGTTCCCATTCTGGGTTCTGCTGTTTGATAGTCCGGCCGTCATGGACGTCGAAAACTTTGCAGACGCGTACAATCGCTCCATTTTCTCGTATCGCGTGGACTCCCGTCAAGCTAATCGCAGCATTATTTCAGTGGTTCCTCCACTCGGTACCAAAGCTCAGTACGTTCGTCTTGTTGCCGAAATGCCACGCGGAGTCTTGTCAATTGCTGAAGTGGAAGTGTTTGTCGAACAAAACTACGTGCTATCGCAATACCCCGGGGGTTCTCCTGTGCGAACAGCTTATCATCCAGGCGGTAAGACTTGGTCTCCAGAAGAACCGTTCCGGTATGTTTTCGCTGGGATGCCTAGCGACGGAACCTGGACATTGGCGATTGCAGACATGGCAATCAATGGCAGCACCCAGGAGAGATCCAATGCTACGGCTGGAGGCATTTCAGATTGGACACTACACGTCACGAACCAAGCAGGAGAAACCACGTCGTACTTTATGGATTTCCAAGCTCAATTGCACGCACTTCCACGACATGGCACACTGTACATTGTATTGAATGAGACCGAGCGAGATCATGTTGACGTGGATGGCAACGGTCTCATGGACTCAATGGAAGCGGACACTTATCTTCGCCGGTTCTCCCCAAACAACTACATTGATCTACCTACACTCACTCGTGATCGCGAGTTGAAAGATTTTGTCATGAGTTACGAACAGTATGGAGGTTTACAAGTCCTACGTGACCCCAGTGAGCGTCAACTGCGACTTCCGTCCCTCGTGTGCGATGCTGAGTGCCTAGCAGCTATCAAATTGGATCCGTATTTTTACGTGGGACTCGAGGGTGACAAAGCACTTAAACTACTGCGCGTGGTTGGCGATCGCGTGGTCAAGTACGTTCCGCAAACGGGTTTTCGAGGAACCGATGCCTTCACGTTCTCGGTAGCTGTTGCAGGTCAAGAATCGCGTGTCTTGGGGACAATTCAACTCAATGTGAAGGAATGCGAGGATAAAGATTGTCGGATGGCAAGTTTCTTCTTACATCGCAGTACGCGATGATGACAAAGTGACAAAAGATGAAGAGGAGAAAATGCCTGTCCATTTTCGTCAGAGTTGTGAGTTTGTACGGATGCTTACGAAGAAATGCACAATTGTGATCTTGAGGATATCCTACCGTACCAATTTCAGCATTGAAGTGCTTCCTGAGTCTCAGACTCTAGGGTAGGATGGATTTGAAGTTTGTAAGTAATGGAGATGATTAAAATGGGGAACACCAAGTGTCGAATCGAGAAATTAATTAATCAGGCAGATAGTCGAGGATAGTCCACATTTCAGGGATCGAGGTGCGATCTGCTGGAAGTTTGCTGCGTTTGACAGAGTGGAGCTCACTTAAGAATTCACTGAGACCAGCTCCAATGAAGATCATCCACATCATCGCACTTGCCGCTGCAGTTGTCGCTTCGACTGTCGTTCCGGCCAGCGCAACATTTGGCTTGACGACTCAAGTGAAGACCAACGACATGATGAAGAATGAACGGCAGCTTGGAGCTGGCAGCCTTCGCGGCTCAACGGAAGAGATGGAACAACAGGCACAAATTTCTCCAGTGCAGGGCAACATCAGTCAGGACGACAGCTCCTCAGGTGACGTGGAGAAGAAGAAGGACAAACATGAAGACAAGGACAAGAGTGACAAGAAGGACAAAGAGGACAACGATGAGGACGACAAAGAGGATGAAGACAAGAAAGACAAGAAAGATGAAAAAGATGACAAGAAGAAGAGCGACAAGAAGGAAAAAGACGAGGAGGAGGACAAGGAAGAAAACGACGAGGACAATGATGATGACAAGAAGAAGAGCGACAAGAAGGACAAAGATGACGACGATGACAATGACGATGGCAAGAAGAAGAGCGACAAGAAGGATAATGATGACGACGAGGACAAGAAAGACAGAGATGACGATAACAAAGATGGTGATGAAAAGAACAAGAGCGACAAGAAAGACAAAGATGACAATGAGGATGATGCTGATGAAAAGAACA
>AUWJ02018510.1:0-32590 GCA_000468175.2 Phytophthora cryptogea
CAGTAGTTGAATGGGGTCAAGTTTTACCTGCTACATGTTCGCGAGCATCCTCTTCGTCTACCGACGCCGTTCGTCTACCGACGCTGTTCGTCTACCGACGCTGTTCGTCTACATTTTAGTAGCTGACTTAGTCACTGAGATGCGCCAACATGCAAAGAGTTCTGCTATCGAAATAGGCAAAGCCTCCCAGACGCTTCCTTGAAGGAAGCGTCTGGGAGGGAAGGAAGTTCCTTCCCGTATACAGAAGGCATTTCACTGAAGAAAGGATGAGACCGCCACAAATGAGCACAGCTCACCACGCAGCGAGCGAACTCATTGTGAATGACTCACCGATGGTACTTTCAATCGAGCATCCCCCTACCAACGCATCCCCAACAAAGTTACCATTTTCCGGTGCGTTGCCAACTTGTTGATGGTACAGTATCCTGCTTGTTGTTGAAGCAACTGAGTGCTGTGAAGCACAATGCTGGTAAACTGCAAGTAAGACATGCACATACGCGCTGGTTCTCATCCCTCCAAACGAAGCGCTAACGTCTCCAAGAACCCAAGATAGCGTTGTTATCGCGACTACCCCGAGCTCCGCTAGCGTAGCTTAGGAGGCACATCGCCCCCAGCCCGTTTCTCGCCAGGCTTTTTCTCCTGGCTGGGCAGCTTGCGATCAAAGAAGCGTCGTGTGCACCTCGAAAACCAATCGGGGCGTTTACTGGTGCAGCATGTTGTGCGCGACTGGCCCGACTCTGAAGGCACCTTGCTTGCTTCAATCGCGACAACTGGAGCGTCTCACGCTTCACGGTCTCGCACCAGAAGGTAAAGACAAGTGGTGCTTGATCGTGCACTACAGTAACGAGCTGCTCGCCAAAGCCGGACGAAGGTCTGTTGGCTGGTTTAGCGACTGGTGTCGAGGCGGTGCTTGCTGTCGTCGGCCTCTAACTTTCTTGTCATTCCTCGATTCGACTCGGAGTCGCTGTGTTAAGACTCCACCACCACCGAACAAGACACGCACAAACTCTTGCAGCTCGTCCATCGTTCCGGTTGAAGTTTTCACCATGGAGAGCAAGCCCACCTTCATGCAAAACATCCTGCGCACCAAGCCGCTTGCGGTCATCAAAGCCGAGGAAGCGGCCGAGGAGCTGCCTCGTCAAATGAACCTCTTCGACTTGCTGTGTATCGGCATCAGCGCGTCCGTGGGCAGCGGTATTTTCTCCACGACGGGTGATATCATCTCGGCCACCGCGGGTCCGGCAGCGTTCGTCAGCTGGATCATTGCCGGTGTGGTCTGCTGCATCAACGCACTCGCCTACATGGAAATGGTGACTCAAGTGCCGTCATCCGGAAGTACCTACGCCTACTCGTTCTACGCTCTTGGTGAGCTCCCCGCCGTGGTCGCCGCGTGGTTGGTCTCACTTGAATACGGTGTGTCGGGATCCGGTGTGGCACGCAGTTGGGCTACCAAGGTGCAGGAGTGGCTCGAAGAGGAACACCCGACCCACTCGTACCAGTGGTTGAACGAGGACTACACGAATCTGCTGGGTGCCGTGTTGATGGCCTTGTGCGTCATCGTTCTGCTCATGGGTATTCGCTTCAGCAAATGGTTCATCAATGTGTTCACGACCATCAAGGTTTTCGTGGTGCTCTTCATCATCATCGCCGGCTTTGCCTACATCGATGTGGACAACCTGTCGCCGTTTGTGCCTGAACGCCACAGCGTCGATGGCACCATGGCTTTCGGTGCCCAGGGTATTATCACGGGTGCGTCGTCGGCCTTCTTCGGATACGTTGGTTTCGACGAGGTGTGCTGCTTGGCTGCGGAGGCCAAGGACCCCAAGAAGATCATGCCAATTGCTGTCATCGGTGTCGTCTTCGGCATCATGTTTTTGTCTTCCTTCGCGTCGTTGGCGTTGTCTGGATTGGTCCCGTACAGCGAGGCTACGAGCTTTGGTGCTGGTTTCGAGTACGCGGGGCAAAACTGGGCTGCGCAGATCGTCCGTGCGGGTGAGACGTGCACTATGCCACTGGTGGTGCTCGTGAGTTTCCTAGCTCAGCCACGACTGAACTACGCGCTGTCGTGCGATGGCCTGATGCCCCGCATTTTCGCCAAGGTGGACGAGAAGGGCAACCTTTTCGAGAACACCCTCATCACGGGTGTCGTGTTCACAGTCGTCGCGTTCTTCGTGCCGTTCGATACGCTCTGGGACGTGGTGAGCTTTGGGATTTTGTTGTCGTTCAACATGACCAACTCGTCACTGCTCATGATCCGCATGCGCCGTCAGTCTCCTACTTTGGCGCCGAAACTCATCGGTCTCATGGTTGGGTCCGCGTGGTTGGCAGCGTTCTTCTACCAGATCGGATACTCGAATCAAGGGCACGTGTGGTGCCTTGTGCTCGGCATTATTTTCCTCGTCGTCACCATCGTCGCTTGCTTCGCCATGTACCTCAAGTGTCCACAGGACCAACCGGGCCCCGACAACTTTGTGTCTCCGTTCGTTCCGTTCATCCCGACGATTTCAGTGCTGGCCAACTTCTATTTGGCTGCACAGATCAACTACACGGGCATCTACGCGAGCATTGCGTGGTTGGCGGCTAGTGTCATTTTCTACTTCAGCTACGGGTACAAGCACTCGGCTGGCCGAACTGGCTGGAGCTCGCTCATGAGTCTGCCGCGCGATTCCACTTTGCGCTCGCCTATGATCTCTGCCGACAAGAAGCAGCTCCAAGAGTAGAACTAGAAGTTTGTTAATCGTACAAAATACACGCCATATAGCATCATGCAATTAATTAACGTCGCAGTACGAATGCATTTCCGTTTTCCGAGGCTGAGAAATCGAACTTCAGAATAATTTGAATTTTCAAACATTCGATAACTTGGCGGGAAGTAAGGTTTGAGTAGTAACAAGAACATAACTTGAAAGAGCGCGACGCAGATCTTTTGAATGTACTCAAGCATACTAGTAGATTAAATGCATTTGACAAAATACTCAGTCGATTCCGTTTGCCGTCGCTTGCTGCGCCATCCGAGCGTGAACAGCCTCCACAGCAGCACGCAGCTCAGTGTAGAGATCCATATTGGCCTCATGGGAGGGCTTCAATAGCTCGAGAACGCGTTCCACTAGCTTTTGCGTAATAACTTGAGGCACGTCCGGCGAAGCAGCAACGTGTCGGTGGAGGACACTCATCAATGTCACGCAGTTGGCGACGAGCTTCATTGTATCTGGAACCACGTTTCCCAGGCGAACATCATTACTTGGGGCGTTCAAACTTGACAACGCCTGGTCCTCTTTGACAACTTGTAAGGTGGACTCGGCGACGACAGTGGCTGCTTTCTGCTGACTTGCAGCCAAGAAATCGATGGCCCAACGCATCTGGTCCTCTCTTAATATCTCGGTTGGAGCCATGCTGGAATCACCGTTCCACGGTAGTGTATGTGAAGGATACGCATCACCGACGATGGAGCTTCCGCTTCCCTGAGGAGGATCTGTCGACGAAAATGATTGGAGGTTGAGCAGCGCCGCCTTCAAATGCGCGTTTGTTGCATCCAGGTTTGCAGCGAGCCAAGCGTATTGACCCTGCATCTGAGCCTTTTCACGCGAGTTGGACCACGCGAGATCCTTCACAGCTGCAGATGAAAACGCGGTAGGGGTCGTCCATAAGCTGGATTTCATGGCGTTCTTCTCGTGTAGCCGGATTTGTTGCTCAGCCACACGCTGGTTAAACTTCGTCAGCGTGAAAAGGATCTTTTCCTTCCGCTGTAGTAAACTTTTCACGTTGAGGACAGCACGAACCTTCTCTTCGCGAAATCGGTCTCTCACGGAAGACGTAGTCCCTTGCAACGTAGCAACCGGAGCTGTGCTGCCTCGGGGCGTATGTTCACGTTGTAACAGCGTTGTTGCTGCCAGTTTCGGCTCAGCCGAGCGCCCTTCACGCTTTCCAGACCACGGTGGAAAATCCAACACCATCACGTTGTCTAAGTTGCACGTCACCGCTTCCACTCGCGAAGTATCGTCATGAAAAACCACCTGGCATGCTACTTCGGTTGGGTTGAAAGCAGTAACTGAAGCTAGTCGAAAACGCCGCTCCACCTCCTCCCAAACTAAGAAAAACACATCCACATCACAACGATAAAATAAGTCAACTATCATGCAAAAGAGCAAGAAATTCATCATAAGAAGCACCTACCCATGACTGTTACGCCAGAATGTAATGGTGCGGGGCATCGATATGGCCACGATTTGTCAGTCGGCTACTCCACAGATAAACCAAATGAAAGTATTAGCATTCTCCATCCACACAACTCTCCAAGTTTTTCCACCCTCACCAATTGTGTCGGATCCTGTCGTCTCTTCACCTCCCGATAAACCTCCAACTTCTCCTTCTCCTGTGTAAAAAACAATGGACTTAGCCGTCGCGGTCTTCCCATGGACGCTCTCACTGACGACCAAATGGGCCTCGCCGCTGCTGTAATCTGTTCATAATGCAAATGAAAAATGCATTAGTCTCGTGCATTTGCATCTTTGCATTTTTCCAAGTACCTTGCCGAGTCCCATGCCACGCAGACATTGGATGAACTCATTGTGGTGGAAGAAGTCGACGTCCACATACGAGTAGAACCAGTGGCACCACGGGAGGTCGAACCTCTCCCCTCTCACTTGGGACAGCTCCGAGTCCTGTGGTAGCCAGCATCTGGCCTTAATAGGAGTTGCATTTTTCCTGCATTTTACTCGATTTAGTGTCTCCGTCTCCTCGATTCGCTCGTCCGTCTCGAGCCTTAGAGTCGTCCCCAGGAGCTTCTCCAGCCGCCGCTTCTTGCGCCCTCGTGGCTCTGTGTCCTGTGCATCCGGCTCCTGATTAATGGGCGTCTGTGCTGCACTCTGATGCACCTCGTCTTGCATCTTGTAGTGGTCCGTCATGATTGCACAAAACCCCTCGACAGATGCCTCCGGAAGCGACAAATAGCCGCGGTGCATCTCGAATAATGCACGCACCATGGCCTCGGAGCGGTGCGGCAGACGCTCCTCCAGCTTTTCCCACTGCTGCCCGTGCGCCTTGAGCAGGATGTAGAATGCACGCAGCTCCTTGGGCGACCAGCGCGGCCCCATCGCCTGCATCTTTGGTTTGATGAAACAAAAGTAAAATGCAATAATGCGAAATTTACAATAGAATGTCACGTTACAGAGCTTTATGTGCCTTCAATGTTGGCAACGGCTCGCTCGCATAATAGCAGGAGACCTGGATGGGAGGCCGCGTCGGGGTTATTGTAGATGAGTTTCACCTGGCGAGATGCACCAAGGCGAGTGAGCGGCACGCGGTTCGACTCTGAAAAATGCAAAAAATGTTAGCTACAAATTTGTAGATGAAGAGTTGAGTTTGATGCGTACCGAGTGCAGCGATAAGCTCCAGTAAGCGCACGGACTGCTCTACACTTGCCCAGAAGTTGGTACGACTCGATTCGTTCACGTCAGCAAGTCGAGCGATGCCCACGCTGCGTAGAATGTCCAACGCTAATTGGTGAGCACTCGACTGCACAAGCTGCTTCGCTCGAGTTTTGTCGACCCCTGCAAACTCAACACAACGAGTCACTCGAGTTTTACGAGTAATACGAGCAAGAACAGCTCAGTATATACCAGAAGGACCCGCCGACGCTGTCGCGACGCGGCAGAGTAACATGCATGAAATGTACTGCAATGCCCACGGATCGACGAAGTCGTTGTGTCGAGGCTCTTGTCTGCGACGAATCATCGCTTTAACGACCACTGCGGGGCCTGAGCAACTGCAAAACGCTTCCTTCGCACTGTCTGAAGGCCGTAATGATAGTGGTTTAGTTTATTGGAGAGTCAAGTTGATGTCGACGAACGTACGTACCATTCTCACGAATACAAAGTTCCACGAATTTGACAATTTGCCAATGGGCCATGAAGCTTGCAGCTCCGCGGTACTCTTGCATGAGTAAACTGCTATCCAATAGATCGAGCAGCTGCTGCATCATTCCAGCATCAACCACATCATCGGACAGTCCAGCTACAAAGGAATCACAAAACCACGTCAATAATAAATTCCGTGGTGAATTAGGATTCCTCGCAACAAACCTTCCATCGTCATCAGTTGGAATAATGTATGAAAGACGCAGCGAACGATACGCAGCGAGTCTGGAAACATGGTCAACAGCACGGAGAACCTGGATAAAATATGAAATGTGTGGATTCCCGATAGTCCGTTGCTATCTGCACGCCGTTCAAAGACTGTCAGTAGTTAACACTTTAATTTTTCGATCACCAACCATACCATTTTCATAGATAAGCGCTGAAATGGCAGCACATCCTGCTGCTGCTTCCTCCTCGGAGATTTCAGTGCTCTCCAGTCGCGTGCAAACGGTTGCGAAGAGACCTGCATCAGCTATCTCGGTTTGATTGTCGGCTGTGGTAGCAGCATCATAAACTTAAATTGTGCAATTGTCATATAGATAGACAAACATCGTACCATGAGGAGCAGCTACCGTGTCGAAGCACAACAATGTTATCAGCCTACAGACTTCCGTGTACAACCGACGTGAATTCGGGTGGACTGTGAGCCCTTTGAGCATGAGTCCGAGGGCTCCAGCATCCGTGATTTTAGACTGAATGTCGAGCTCCGAGGGTTCTGTTGATGTGAACAGCAGCAGCAATTAGATCTTAACGCAAACAACATATTGTCGAGACGCATGATTCCCTACGTTTGTGCGAAATAAGTCGTTGGAAAAATCGGCAGCAGTCCGCCAGCACGGCGCCTTCCTGCTCTTCCACGTGGTTTGTCACGATGTCAACAAGTACAGGAAGTAGTCGCCCCTCCTCCACCATAGTGTGGCGAAGAACGTTCCGGTGCAGTACCAACCGCTTGAACTCGGCCAAAGCTCGTCGAACAGCGTACGCATCGGACCGATTGGAGTCATTTTCCAGCAGCGACAGCACATCGTGGTAGTCCTCGCAGTAGAACTGCATTTTTCAGGCGGCGGCAATTATAAGCAAGCTGCAAACCCGGTGCTAGTCGAAGTCGTGCCACGCTGGCAAGACAAGTTCTGTTCAGCTCTCGACGTTACCGCTGTTTCGTCGCCAGGCGACGGGCTCCTGTGAGCACGCATGCTTGGATCACGTGCGCGCTGCCCCTGCAGCTTGTCGTGCATTGCACGTTTGTTTGAACCACTACAGTTGCATTATTGCATTGAGCTCCAAAGAGTATGTAGGTAATTCATGCATTGCACTGCAGTACTAAGGTTGATCATCTTTTCGTTGACCAGCACCCTGATCTCGTTGGCGACCTTCCGCCCCTCAAGAGCCAGTGTAGCCATGTTATCGCGAGGCCAAAGGTCGAGTGGATAATGTGGAAGATTTCTGTCCATAGTTCCAGCGCGGCCATAATTTGCCAACATTTTTGACGGCGTTTCAGTATACCGGCCATACTTTGCCAACAATCTAGCAGCCACGCCTCACCTCATCGAGCACAGCCACATCTCAAGTTTTGTGAGGGTTCGTTTGGGTTGCGCCTTGGTTTCCGTGTTGGGGTCTGCGCTCGCTCTTTTGATAGTATCCGCCTGAAAAATGTGTGAACATTTCGACTCGCTCTGAGTATGGCGTCCACCGGACGAAAACGGCTTCTCGAAAGGCCGCCAACGGCATTTTCGCAGCCCACGCAAAGGCGCCGAGAAGAATTTCCAAGCCGAGTTCACTTTGCAATCGGCCGGTGGTTTCGCGGCCGAAAGATCCGCAGATCCGCTTTCGACTTGTACCGGAGAGGCGCCACCATGACCAAGCAGGGCAAGAACATGGCCAACGGAGGCACGGGGTCCACGTACGAGCGTCGCGCATGGACTCGCAAAGAAGACGACGCCATCACCCGATTGGTGGAGGAGTACGGCACCAAACGCTGGAGTGTCATCTCCGACCACCTGAATGGGGAGAACCACGGCACGGAACGCACGGGCAAACAATGCCGCACCCGTTGGCTCAACCACCTCGACCCTACCATTAAAAAAGACCCATGGACCGCTGAAGAAGAGCAGGTCATCGAGGACGCCCAGACCCGACTCGGTAACAAATGGGCCGAAATCTCCAAACTTTTACCTGGAAGGTAGTACATTTTTATCCCAAATTTTGACTTTTTTTAGAATAGGCAAGATGTGTAAGTTTTGAAAGGTACCATTTACTAACATTTGGTTACTGTGTTTAGGACGGACAACGCCATTAAGAACCACTGGTATTCCTCCATGAGACGCACGATGCGTCGAATGGCCAAGCAGCAGAACAAAACGTTGGGGCAGGTTGCTCGAGGAGGCATGGCAAGTAACAAGACGGCCAAGTTTAGTGCCAACTCGACACCTGGAGGGTCCATGGTGGAGTTGGCTCGAGATGCCATGAACGCCGGCAACAACCTCCGTCACCAGACGCAAGGCATGTCGACGACTCAAGCGTCGGTCTACAAGGACTGCTACAACGCCCTGATCAAACAGGCAGAAGATGTGAAAAATGGGCAACGTGGAATGCAGAAGGGCTCGAACAAGAAACTCAACTCGAAACGGAAACGTAAAGACTTGCGTATCTGCACTGGCAGTGTATCCCTGGTGGAGAGCAGCGGCATGTTCTTGCCCGATACTCCTCGACGTGTACTACACACGCAGTTGCTGCTGCAGCTATTGAACACTGAGGATGACTTCAGCAGTGCCATCATCACCGTTGCTAGCACGACCAACAAGAGCAAGAAGCGCAACAAGAAAAACGGTGGACTCGGGGATATGGGAGAACATGCGCTCAACGACATGGATGGCTCCTTCCACGCGTTTGAGCACCTTGACATCGACTTCAACGAGGTACATGGCACTTTTCAGATTGATGGTTACTTTTTTACTGCTGTATATTAACTGTTGATTTGCTTTGATTTGAGCAGCAGGTTGCAGAGTTCTTCAGCATGCCCACACCTCAAGGGATGCAGCCACCCCACAGTTTACGTCGCTCGCCGCGATTCATGTCACCTGCAGGTTTCATGAAGGCCGACGGTACCAAGTTCTCGTTCGACGACTTGGACTTCCCCACTGAGCTTGATTCGAGCACGTTTGAATTCGTAAGCGAATCACACCTCGCGAATGTCCCGAGTTCTGTTACTGACATTGGTGCTTTCTACAGGAAATCTCCAGTGAAAATGGTGGAGTTCTTCGTCGCTCACCTCGACTACGCACGGACGTGTCGGTGGCCTTCCCTCACGCAAACGCGTCGACTTTCGGTATTGGTCGGCAGCCATCGCCCCACAAGCGCTTGGCACCGCCAACAATCGACGTCGCACTGCAGCAGGAAACCTTCGACTTCGACCACTCTATCACGCCCACGCTCAAGAGCCCGCAGTTGCGGCAATGGCTCGACGGCTCACCAAAAAGCTTTGTTGCGTCCGTCTAGGCAGTATCCAAGTCCGCAAATTCTGCTCCGTCGGGCGCGCCGTGGGACGCCGGCCTGTTGTGGTATATTTCCTGTATAACTGCATTGACGCGGTATTCACGGCTGGTGGCAGTCAGCAAGGGCAGCGCAAGCAGCGTAGTCATAGATAGGTCAAAGGGCATTGCGATGTGAAGCATGCCCAAGAGCGCGAATGCCCACGACTTGTACTCGTCACCAGGAAGCGGCACAGCCCACCGACACCGATAAAAATGACAAAAAGTAAAGTTGACAACAATGATATCGATCCCAAAAGGCTGCAGCAAACGCGTTGATATCTGTTCTTTCAACCAGAGTCCTCCGGTTCTGTAGTCTCTGCATGGAATGATTCCGATGGAGGTATTTCCGACGGTGACTCAGATACACTAGAGTCACCCGGTGATGAAAACGAAAACTCGGACGAGTTTTGAGATCCACTCACAGTAGGCAAATGTACAGGACGGGTTTGGCGATACGCATTCATTTTGCTGTGCTTCGGCTCGCGTTTCTTCAATTCTCCGCTTCCGACCATTGTTCGTTCACTCTGGATTCGATCTCCCTCTGCCTTGCTTCCGTCGCCAGCCTTTTTCTCGGGCAGTTTAATAATGATAGTTTCTTCATCGCGTCTGAATTCAAGGTGTCGGAGGAATTCAAGCGACTGCGCTTCCATCCCAGAGGTCTCGAGATGATATTTCTTCATGATATCCTCCGAAAAGTCGAATTGGAATTCTTCTACACGCTCAGCGTCGTAAATCTGCACTCGTAGGTTTTCGTTGCCGTCCTCGAGCGGTCGAATGAAGGCTGATACGATAACGTAGCTCCCGCACGGGAGTTTGGCACCTTTCTTCTGCAGAAGACGCAAGGGCTCTACCGGTGACTTGGAAATATGGCCTTTTCCAAAATTGCTGTTGCTTGCGCGTACAGGAGTAGCGACCACGAAATCTGACCACTGGAACTTGATCCGCATGGGCGTGTAGTTGAACCGTGGAATCTGCCGCAATGCCAAGTTCTTGGAGTGCAATTCCTGCATCAACGTTTTCCGTTTGCCAATGATCTTGCTCCCAACTCTCTCGTCTTGATCGTCCAGATGAATATGTCGGCCGTCTGGATTAATGTTAAGTATGCTGTAGTCAAGCAGTGAAAATGGCTGCTGACCTTGTTCGTGTTGAGCGTCGTAAGCCAACAATGTCGTATCACTTGTTGTAAATCTAGCCAGCTCTGTCGGGAATGCAAGAAGATCAGCAAGCGTACGTCTGGAAGTCCGTCGTTTGCTAGCTCTTCGCTTTGCAGAGTTCTCTACGGATTCTTTCGTGAGTGCCGAGTCAAAAGGTGCTTCCCACAAAAGAACCGATCTTCGTGCTTGGTTTAAGCGGTCCGGTAGCCCCTCTTTGGTGCCACACGCAAAATGCACGGACCGAGCACGGTGCGTTGGGGCTGCTCTCTTCTCCACCGATATGCACATTTCAGTGACTATTTTCTTCACTTCATTTTGCACAGCAGCAGCCGACAAGCTGCTACTTTCATCTTGTAGTAGTTCGATGGTGTCTTCGATCACTGCCTCGAGTGTTTCAGTAATCTTGTCAAGTGATGCAGTAGATGCTTCTTCTTCTGCGCATGTGCAACATACTTCACTGCTGTCTGGGACCCTATCCAAAAGGTTTTCCATAGTAAGTCGAACAACAACCACGTCTTCAAGTGATGAATCAAAAGAAGCCGCAGCGTAAGGCTCAATGTCACTCTGTTTGTTTAGGCCCTCAGCCCTTGCATCAACTGCACCTAGAGATTCTCTAGCCTCAGTTTCCAAAGTCGATACTTCGTCACCTTCAATAAGTGCTTGGTTCAATTGCCCTGCTGAATTATCAGTCCAACCTTCCGTAGTCGGATAAGAGGCTGGCTTGGAGTTACCTTCGATAATCTCACCGGAAGACTCAACAGCGGTGAAGTGGTGATCGGTCTGACTAATAGTCTGGGATTCGACATCCGACTCGACTAAGATGCAGATTGAATCCATAATTTCCTCCACCACTGAGTCGATGGCATCCAACCTCCTGGTATCGATCATGGCTGAGTCGTGCGTTGCATCCGCCTCAAAAGTGTTCTTAAACTCGAGCGTATTGCTATCAGAAATTGGTTCAGACTTGTCCATATCAAAAGCCTTCTCGTGAAGATGCTCTTTCACGAGCGACGTAGCATCTTGCAGATCTTCTTCGGCTTGGGCAGATTCAACATTCCACACTTGCGCACTTGATAGACCCCCGATGCAATCTGATGGTGAGCTGTCTCCAGCTTCTGGTTCGTTTTCCAATGCTTTGTTTGCATTTGTGTCATCGGACAATGATACACTTGCACTGGTTTGATCGGTGCTTAAATTGCTGTTCTCTAGCGCGGAACTTCTTGAAACACCGTCGCAATAGTCTCCAGCCGTCACAATTTGATCACCCTCAATAGATCTCGGCACATCTTGACTCGAGATAATATTGCCAACGATTTCAGAAAGCACCAGCTCGACAGTTTTGTCGTTACCTTCACTTTGGAGATCTACAACGTTCCCTGCACCCGGAACTATCCCGAAGCTACACAGCAGTGCACCCTCGTCTGGATTAATGGCAGGTCCGACAACCTCCGACTCATTGGCAAACTCATCCCGTTCAGCTTCTATCAACTCGCCGGACATATTAGCATCGCAAGGCGTATCATCCATTTCTGAAGCTACATCCCCCGCCTTTCGGCTTGGCTCAGGCAATAGACCAGCAGAAACACCAGGTTCACAGGATATATCTACCGCATCAACTTCTTTTCGGGTTGTCTCCATCGATGAAATCTCCCCAATCTCCTCTTCATCAGCCTCGAGAGAATCCGGTACTTCTTGTGATTTTTTAGCCGTTTCTACAGATAATTCGTCTCCATTAACCACTTTGTGTGCAGAGCTGAGCTCAACAAGTGGTATTTCTTGTAGTTCCTTTGTGTTACCTTCGTCTCCATTTACGCTTTCAGTCACACAAGTTTCAGATAGTTTTGTCAGCACTTCTGCAATCGCCTGGGATGCACAATGGCAGGCCATCTGCGATACGATCTCTTCAGCGGAAAATGGTCTTACATCTGGCTCAACAAGCTCCTCGACAGCCTCCGGACGGTTTAAGCTGCCACTCGTCAATCTACGAGCAGATACATTTGCTAGTGCCTCGCTTTCAAAGGTTGCCACGTATTCATTGACGATCTGTGAAATTTCCTCCGCTGACGCAGGTTCTACGAGCACGCTGCTCGATTGACTTTCATGAGACTCCGAGTCCGATAGCTGAACTTGGTCTATGTTGTCATCCAGGATTTCAGACTCTGGGGTGGCGTTACAGGACTCATCTTGCTCTTCCGATGAAAGGCTGCAACTTTCTAAGATGCTACGAGTGGAGTTGGATTCATGCTCTTCATTTTCGTGCTCCCGTTCAACTTGTATAGATTCGGAGCAACTCGTATCTTGCAATGACAGGAGAACTGCAGACATCGCTTCGCTTTCAACGGCGTCTACAAAATCTCTCGCCACTGAAAATGTATCTGCCGGTGATTCGATTGCCAGATCTTGCACGGGGGTAGATGATTCCGATAACGCGTAAACATCATCGACTTCACAATCGATATGTAAAATGTCTGCAACTTCAATCACTGGTGTAGTCGTTGCTTGAGTTTCTGGTTCATTTTGTGGGACCAGTTGATGGCCTTCGACCATTGCAGAGGAATCATGTAATGATTCGTCGCATGGAACAGTGTTGCAGCTTTCATTGGCAACTGCAGTGGTCAATCTGAAAACGCACTCTTCAATCTCGTTTTCGGCTGCAGCGTTTGGAATATCTGCAGGGATTACGTCTACCAGCTCTTGAACAATAGTGTCGTTTGTTGAATATGTGGCACTAACTTTCACTGCATTATCTACCGCAGCAATTGTTGCACTATCTTCAGAAGACAATGTGGAGACGATATCGTGAACAACCACGTCATGAGACTCCTGATTTCCACTGTTTGAAGGAGCGGAATCAAACATCTCCATCACTCCATTCACAAAATTAGCCGCTAAACACTTCGTCACAGTTGCCACTAGCTCACCACTATCCGTAACACGGTTTTCAATCAACGTTTCCGAAGAGCATTTGCACGTAAGTGGTTCGAGAGTAACATAATTTTGCTTTTCTTCTGCAGCATTCACTCCAACATCATCATTTGGTGCAACCAGGTCTGGTTCGGTCGCATCGACACAAGAATCAATCAGTTGCTTGCTCTTCACCGGCTCATCAATGTCATCCTTGTTGCTCTTGCTTACATCGTCAGCACTATCGGATTCGTCACTTGGAGAAGTTAGCGCAGTCGTCCAGTCTTTCTCCTCTGGAGAATCATCGACAGCTTCTTCCACCACATCACTCGCTCTCAAAGTTGTTGTGTCATCGACGCTTTCAGACGAAGTATCCGATGCTCTTCCGTTGATTTCCTGTCGCGAGGCCACTAACGAAATTGCGGCACACTCCACTAGAGCAACGAACGCTTTAGCGACGATAGTTTGCGGAGACTCCAACGAAGAAGGCATACTGGTTACCTCTTCACTTTCTGAGGACGAAATAGCGTGTTGCTGCGGCTCAACGAAAGGAGGGTTTGCAGGTTCTTCTAGAAGATCGGTCGCTACCACAGGCTCAAAAGCATCAGCTTCGCATATCGCATTAGCCACGCGTGTGTATCCGTTATCGGCCTCGTACGAAAGTGAATCGTCAGGGTCAATGATGTCGGCTACACAGGTCGTATCAACTTCGGTTGTCTTCAGACACTCAGTATCATTCTTGTTGAAGCCAGTCGCCTCCTGTTCCACTTCAGTTCTCGTCGTTGCCTCTCCTTCACTCTCAGGAGTAGAAGATGAAGATTCTTGTAGGATCTTTTGTACTATATCCTCACATACATCAGTCACATCTTGAGGAGTAATATTCGCGTCCTGTGCTTCAACCCGTGCAGACAAACCCGCAGACTCTGTTGGAACTTCAAGAATATCGTCTTCAATAGTGTTTGTGGGGTTGTGTGGCTGCTGAATTTCCTCCACCCCGTTCGAGTCACCAGCAACGGGTAGTTCTTCAGCGGTGGTAATTGAATTTTCTACACATAGCGTTGCCTCTTCATACGGTAGGTCGTGGACGGCGTCTTGGGGACTTTCTTCAACATTACTGACGACCGATAATGAAGTCTTGTCATTATCAAAGTGCTTGGTTGTGGACTCGATCGCAAATTCGATTTGTTCTGCTGTTACTTCCGTCAAGCCGTTCGCTTCAGGATTATTGTCTCGGTGAGCAACCTCAGCGTCAGCAGAAGGCTCTTGTAGTTCTAGCTCACCTGCAACTCCTTCAATTTCGTCAATAATATTTTCGCCGCTTTCAGCTTTCCTCGCCTCAGACTCTGAAGAACCGAACTCCCGTTCATCAGTTGTCTCTGAAGCACTTGTCTGCATTTCTGCTTCAGCCCCAACGGAGTCATTATTGGAGTCCAATACGTTTCCGACGCTATCATCCTGTGGTGCCAATGATTCACGTACTTCGCACGAAAGAGGTTCCTCTGATGCGACAGCGGTGGGTTCCGGAGCTAGTGTAAGACAAGCAACAGTTTGTAAGTTCTCCTCGTGATCACTTTCGACTAATAGTGAAGCTTCATAGTGTTCAAGCTGCTTGGGTGTTGGTTGCTCCGGGGGCTCTGCTCCGCTCAAATCATAATCACTCGCATCAGTATCATCAATTTTGCTTTCTTCGCCCAATGCAGCCATCGCTCCTACCAGCCCAGACTCCGCAGTATTAAGTAATTTGGTAGCATCGTTCACGTCAGTGCTAATGTGCCGTGATTCGGTTGAACCAGTACTAGCCACCTTAACATCGCTGCTGGGTAGATCACCAGGCTCGGTTAGTATGTCACATTCCGCTTCATGGGAAGCAGAGTCTTGATGTGTTGAAGCGATCCCTTCGAATGAAGAAACCTCATCACTGTCTTCCACCACGAATACCTTACAATCATTGTCTTCGAGTGCCAGCTCTACAATTTGACTGATGTTTCCTCCCAATTCCGAGCTACCAGCGAGTGTTTCTGCGGGTTCGTTCTTCAGATCGAGACGTTCATTTTCAGGGTCTTCCGAGTCATCTTGTTGTTCAATGGCGCCAACAATTGAGTTATCCTTCACAACTTCTTCAGTAGAAACTATCTCAGAGTGTTTTGTTTCGCCATCAACGACAGATACTTCGTCATTTACTTCAGGACCTGGGCAAACATCATCGTTCGGAGCAGAATTCACTTCCTCCACAGTTAAATCACCGATTTCACTCTGCAAAGCATCAGTATCCTGAGTAGATGAGATGCCTTCGGCTCGTTCGGAGACGAAATCAGTGATATGTCCTTCTAAAAGTGCGTTTCCACCATACTGTAAGTCACCCGGACATTCTTCAATATCAGTCAACACTGCGTCGGGGATCAGCAGTTTTACGGAATCTGCTTCTTGCATGTTGATGTCATCTGGTACTTCACCGCTGATAGCAAACTCAGCATGCCCTTCGCTGAATATTGACAGATTAGCCTCTTTAATAACATCCACTTGACGTGACTGTGCTAGAGAGTTTGTTGTTTCCATTGGTTCTTCGACTGAACCTGTTTCAATCAAAATTTCACACGAATCCGACTTGCATGGTTCGGTCTCATCTAGTTGCTCTGCATCCACGTCGGGGAAGCTGGTCGTTTCGATTTTGTCTGCACACACAATATCATAATTCACAGAGCTATCAGAATGCCGCTCTTCATCGACATTCTGGGCTGAGACTTCATCCGACGGGATGGGTGATTCACACGGCACCTTGTCAATAGAGTCATTGGTAGTCTCCTCACTTGCGCTCTCCTTCTTGTCCTCCATGATTTCTTTAGCCTCATGACCAGCCGTGACTTCTGTCGTACCATTAGTATTCGTGATCTCGGCGGTGGTGGAGATATCAACTGCAGTAGGCGACTCGACAATCTCCAATGATGTACCGCTAGCTGTAGGCGCGATATCTGTATCACCGATTGCAGTTCTCTCCTCAATCGAAGTTTCGTGTATCTCTAGCATGTTAGCCACAAAAACCTCAGTTCTCGTGCCCTGTTCACTGCTATCTGGGGGTGATGAAGCTGCCAACTCCTCAGCTTTCGCTTTAGTTTCTGCCAGCTCCTTGCGCAACACCTCAAGTTCGTCAAGCAAACGCTGCTCCCGTAAACTCGGCTCGATATTATCTGCACTTGCTGGCGGGTTCATTGTGTTATTCTGCCCCTGTTCTAGGGCTGCGCTGGCGATACTTGCTTCTAAGTCTGCACGTCTAGGAGTGTGAGACCTTGACTTCGGTGAACGAACAATAACGGGTTTAATGCTCTTGGCAGGACTCGGGTGATTCCTAGATGGAGTGTTTGGTGGGGATAACCTTCTAGCATACAGCTGGCTGTCGTAGGCCAATTCTTCGTTTCGGGGAAGTTGCTGTTCCACTCCAAACGGATGTAGACTTAAGTTCTCGAGTGCTGTAACCTCGCGTTCTTGCATGAGTCGCGAAATCGTAGACTCGGACAACTTGATAATGCTTTCTTGTCGAGACTGGTACTCCTGAGAATGTGCCAGCAAATTCTCCAGCTCCAAGATCCGTGACTGTGACTCGATTTGCTCTGCTTCGATTGTGCTGGTGTGTTCCTTACTCCCCAGGATGGTAGCCTTCCGCAAGCTAAGCTCAAGTGGTGACAGTGTCCGATCTTTTTGCAGAAGCCGCATCGACACTTCCAAGTCGTTTACCTTGTCGCGAAGCTTTTGTTTCTCGTCCTGATGACGCTCCATTTTCAACTCGTACTCCGTCTTGAGATTACGGACAACTTGTTCGTGTGCATCTTCCAAAGCTTCAGCTTCACCTTCTTTCCACTCACGGAATCGATGTCGGGTGTCCTCAATCATTGCCACGAATCGAGCCTTCTCGTCTTGAGCCTGGCGAGCCATCTCGTCCATTTTTCGCATCTGGAAATTCAGTTGGGCCTTTAGCTCAGCGGCTTGTGTCCGAAGCCGCGAGTTCTCCTCTTGAGCCGCACGTAAATCTTGATCCACAGCCTCCAACTCAGCTGTGAAATGGCCTTTAGCCGCTTCAACCTCCCGGAAAAGGTCGATCTGTCGCATTTTCTCCTCCACCACTTGCGCTCTTGTAGCTTTGAGCTCTTTTTGCCAGTTGAGCTTCTCCTTAAGCAACGCCCGCAACTTTTCTTCGCGGTTCTCAGCGCGTCGCTCCGCCATTTTAATTTGCTTTTTGGCAAGCTCGAGCTCGAGCTCCGTCTTCTCCACAGTGCGCTCCATATCTCGCGATCGAATGCGTAGTTCGGCGTTCTTGCCCAACGTAGCGCATAGTTCTTCATCTTGGTCCTTCACCAACGATCTGGGAGACACCGGGGGTCGTGCAACTTGATGCTGAGTTTGTGGCGGGTGTGATGGTGGAGATGGCATAGTCCGCAGCTTCCGTGGTGAATATGATGGTGCGACAGGCGTTTGGGAGACGTGATACCTTGTCGGAGGCTCATTAAACTCGCTTACAGGGATATGCACGTCCTCTTCAAAAGATAAATAGTCCGACATGGCAGGATACGTTGTCGGTCGAGCTGTCGTAGCCTCCAGCGCAGCTCTACCACGTCGCTCACTTTTCAATTCGGCGTTCAGCAAGTTAATAGTGCCGTACATTTGCTCCATGTACGCGAGCTGAGCCTGCTCCGTTTCTGATGAGAAAAGCCCATCTGACACGGAGCGTTGACGGACAGGTTCCGCTCGTCTCGTAGCCGCTATCGAGGCAATCTCAACACGTCGTGGAGGAGGCGCGAAGCTTTCGCTGCTGGATTGGTGGAATTCATCTTCAATGGTATCAGTTGGTGTTCGGGGCGTCGTCCAGCTGCTGCGTTTGGAAGCGTTGGGGCTCGCAGACGGTAGCACAGGGAGAATACTCCCACCAGAACCGAGATCAGCACGTCGAGCTGTTGCCACTGCTTCCGCTGTACTTCCCGGTGGGGGACGGGGGCTCGGCACGGCCATTCGAGCGACGCGACTCGGAGGAATGTAATCGGCATTGCGGCCGGCGTTGGTCCACGACGAAGACCGATCCATCCTCTCTGCTGTGCAATCTAGCACGCACCACTTGGCCCCTCCTTCCTGGTCAGTTTCTTGAGCTAACTGCTGAATGCACAGGTCTCCTCCACCTTGCGTAGAGCCCTTCCAGGGGCGTTTCGCACCGGTTGAGTCCCCACCTTTATATAAAACCATCACGAAGTCGCTCCGCATCGCGTAAAAAACTCCAGCGAAGCCATGATCCTCATCAAGAAAAAGTAGCCTACAGTGTGCATCTCTCAAAAAGCGCAAGTTGAAGTTGCCTTTTTTCGCACTTATGCAAACATGGCTACTTTTCTGCTTAAGTTCGCATCATCCGTTAAGTTCGCACGAATTAGAGATCGGCAAAATGGTGATGACGCGGCGGTTCCTGGCGACTTTGGGAGCGCTGTGTGCGGCGTCTGGAGCGTCCGCGGCGCCCTTCGCCTCCTCTCTGGACGCCTCCTATGTGGTGCAGCTGCACGCGAGTCGCGAGGCCTTCGCGCCGGCCGAAGACGGCCCAAAACTGCGCTCGCAGCTCATGACGACCGAGTCGGGGCAGCAATTTGAGTGCTTTCTGCCCGCTTTGGGCCCCGAAGAGGACCCAAACGACCGTGCGGAGGTCGATTTGGGTACAAACGCGCTGACTGCGATGGCGGAAAAGGAGTTTTTGAGCTTCGGACGCGCGGCGGCTGCGAAAGTTCGCCCCAAATGCGTCCAATTTGAGGACAAAGAGACCAATTGGGTCTACGAAGTGTGTTCCGGACTGCTCGTGCGTCGCGTAAGTCTCGCGAGTGCCCAAATTGACGAAGTTGAAGTGGATGCAACTGGCGCGAGCCCTAACCAAGGGAAACACGAAGTTGCCGTCGGTCACGAAGTGGAGGAATTGGGCACTTTCGTGTCGGACGCCAGTCGCCCAGCGCTCTCGTATGACCAATTTGCCATGCCAGAGACGCAGGACCGAGTCAAGAACCACCGCAAACCGCTGTTTACGCAGACATTTGGCCCGGAGGAGGACCAAATCCAAGTGCAGTTCATTTGCAGCGCCACCGCTCGAGATGACGCAGTTTCGGCCGTCAAGTGGAGAGATGACTCGCCGCACGGCGGGGAACGTCAAGTGGCGGCGTTTTTGGTCGGTTCTCGTGTGTTCTGCGACCCGCAGCACTCGGACGCAGATGACAACGATCTGTTCACTGTGCGCTCTCTATTGCAGCCACTGGCGGACGCTCGGACGTGTGTGACGAGGAACGAAGGCTGGTGGACGTACGAGTTCTGCTTTGGCCGCTCGCTGAGACAGTACCATCGGGACGGAGACGGTCGTGTTACGGCCGACTTTTCGTTGGGGACGTTTGACGCAGAGGCCAACCACGAACTCGAGCGCTCGGGCTCGGCGCTCGTGTCGGAGCACATTGACGCCACGCACGACGTGTCCCGCCCCGCGTACTTGGAGCTGTACGACCACGGCACGTTCTGCAAGGAGTTCGAGAGCCGAGCGCCGCGCAAGGCCAAGGTGTTCTACTACTGCAGTCAGGGCGGCACGAGCCACCACATTCTGACGGTCAAGGAGACGCAGACGTGCACATACACGGTCAAGGTGTCGTCCCCCGTGCTGTGCGAGCACCCGCACTTCATCAACGACGAGCAGAAGAGCGACGCGCAGGCCGAGGTGCTGCACTGCATCCCCGTCGCCCCAGTAGATACATAGCATTTCGAGGAGAATACAACTGCTGACCGCTAGATCCAGCGGTCGCAAAATCACGAAGTGGGCTCGTGGTGTTGAAGGCTGCAACACTCCCCCATTGTGGCGGTGCGGCCGCCGTCTCGACACTACGTATTGCAATACCACAGATCACCGCTTAAGGTGGACGTGAATTGAAAAGCAACTCAAAATTGGCGGCGTGGTGCTTGCCAAGCTGCGCTGCAAGGACGGACTCGTCGCTCGCAGCTGATTGTGATTGCTGACACGCGGCGGCAGTTTCAAGTCTCCTTTGGCTGAAGATCTATTGTCTCCAGTTGACATCACGGAGCGCGCTCCACCGCACGCCGCGTGTCCAAATCTTGTCGCCTTCGGGTCGTGTGCGTTGCCTCGCTGCCCCATCCCGCCGTTTGAGCTCGTTGTTTAACAGCGAATACAAGTGAGCTCTCGAGTTGCGCGCGAAGTGGCCCAAAATTGTGTGGCTCCAGCGACCTGAGACCATTTTTTGCGATTTGCGGACAAAGGCGGATCCGCGGGCTCCACCCGTTTGGTCATTCTGAAACTTGCCTCCCGCGTACCACCCGCTCAGTCTCGTCGTCAGCCCCGCTCCGTCCCCGCCGTCGCCGCAAGAAAGACCGCCCGCCCCGCCCGCTCGCCCTCTTCTTGCCGCCACTCGGATCGTCCCCCAGCTCCCGCCGAGCCAGACCGCCACGTTGTTCATGCTGTTGGTCGACCCGCTTTTTACCAGCAGCGACGACATTGTTGACCCCACCACCATCTTCACGGGCTTCTTTTACATTGGCGCGTGCGACGACCCCGCCTAACAGGATCACGACTAGACAAGCTTCAGTTCCCACACCTTCTCCGGCAACACTGAAGATGACGCACACGTTCCCTGAGCCCATCAAGCTCCACGACGATGAGACGAGCTCGACCCAATCGGAGGCTTCGGACACGGTGCCCAACACGTTCGAGGGCCCCGAGAAGAACCTCGAGATCGACTTCAAGCTCGGCGTGGGCCATCCGCGCGGCTTCCGAGAGGTGCCGCGCAGTGACCTGGACGAGATGCTCGAGGCTGGTCAATGCCAGATCTTGTCCCGCACCAGCAACGAGCACATCGACGCCTACGTGCTGTCCGAGAGCTCCATGTTCGTGTACGCGCACAAGATCGTGCTCAAGACGTGCGGCACCACGACGCTGCTCAAGTGTCTGCCGTTCATCAAGACGTTCTCGGAGCGTCTCGGGCTTGAAGTCGAGTGGGTCAACTACTCGCGCAAGAACTACACGTTCCCGGAGGAGCAAAAGTACCCGCACACGAGCTTCCAGACGGAAGTAGCGTTCCTGAGCTCCTACTTTCCGGACGGGTCAGCTCACGTGCTCGGACCGCTGAATCACGACCACTGGTACATTTACGCGTGGGACGCTGATATCCACGGCGAACCCGGCGCTCTGCACAACTACGCCTTGGAGGAGCCTGGACAGAACGAGAGCACGCTGCACGTGCTCATGCAGGACATGCACCCGAGTGTGGCCAAGCAGTTCTTTAAGCACAATGACAGCACCATGACTTCGCGTCGCATGACCATTGAGAGCGGCATTCGTGACCTGGTGCCCGGTGCCGTCATTGACGACTTCGCCTTCGACCCATGCGGTTACTCGATGAACGGCATCCTGTTCGACGCGTACTACACGATCCACATCACGCCGGAGAGCCACTGCAGCTACGTGAGCTTCGAGACCAACGCGCGTCTCCGCTCGTACCAGTCGCTGCTGAAGAACGTGCTGCGCTGCTTCCGCCCCGCCAAGTACTCGGTGAGCGTGTACACGGAGCGTAACGCGCTCGAGTCGTCCAAGAACAACATGTTCGCGGAGGACATGGTCAAGATCGATGACGACCTGCTGTACAAGCGCAAGGGAGGCCACACGCAGGCCACGTTCGAGGGAGACTACATGTGCCGCATGGCCAATTTCGCCCAGTCGGACAAGCCCGTGATCAGCCGCGCCGCGCAGAAGATCCGCTCTCCTTCTTTCGCTTAAGCGAATGAAGCGACAGTTAATCCGTCCTGCCAAGGGTACTGCCCCCACTCTGTTTCTTCATTTTCCCTGATATTCCCCAGACCTCCATTGCAGCAGAAAACACGACAAAACTACACTAGTAAATAGCAAATATGAAGGAGGCTTTACGTTTTAAGAGTTTGTTCGTCTTGCTGCAGTTCGTCATTGAAGCTGAATTCCGCTTGTACACTTTCCTGAGACGAGACATGGCTACCGTTTCAGTCGAAGTCACTTCAACTTCAGATTAATGAGCTATGCTGGTCACGTAGCTCCTCTCCGTCATACTCGGCGTCTTCTTCCTTGCTCTCGTCTTCGTCTTCGTCATCCGTTTCAGTCTCTTCGTTGCCCTCAGGCACGGGTTCCTCGCTTCTCAGCATTACAAGTTCTTCTCGTGACTCGACCTGCAGTTGCAACGACTGTTGCTTGATGGTCACCCGGCGCAAGTGCTGCATGGCCGCCATGTAGTCGTCAATCGTGCCCTCGTCCGCTCTCTCAATGAACGCTTCGCGGAGTTCATTTTCCAGCGCCGCCACATCAGCGACATTCGGCATTCCGGTCGCTTGCCCGTCGAGGGAGAACCGCACAGCGGCCGTATAGCTTCGAGGAGGCTCTTCAGAAGCGTCCACCATTGAAGTGTCAGGTTCTCCAGCTTCCTCAACACTAGCTTCTTGATTTATTGGAGTCACCATGAACAGCGTGCTGAGGCGCTGAGCGTTGCGAATGGCACGGACAGTCTTCTTAAACTGTTGCTCTTTGCGACGTAAGCCTGCAATCTGCTCGGCGTCAAGATGCTGGTACCGCGCAATCTCGCGCATGATCTGCCGATGGCAAAGCCACGCTGTCTTGGCATCCACACGGCGATCCAAAAGCTGGTCCAGGAACGCTACTCGGAAATTAAGTGATTTCGCGGTCGGCGCGTGCGTTATACTCGTTTGCAGCACTTGAGTCACAGCTTCGCGATCATGTGTCCACGTTTCGCGCAGCAGCTCGAACTGATAAGCCTCTTCTTGTTCGTCCACGACTTTCAAAGCGCTGGTAGATGACGGAGGAGCAATAGCACCAGTTGCTGAGCTAGTTCCAGCTACGCCGGTACTGGCTGCTACTGCTGCTGCAGCGGCATTCTTGGCTCTGACAATCCCCGTAGCAGCGGCACTAAGTGGTGCAGGACTCAGCACCTTCTCAAGCAAGATGACATCAAGAAATCTATCAAAGGAAATGCGATGCGGCTTGGAGAAATCGTGAGCCGCCTCGAATACCTTTTGCAGGAAGCGATCATCCACCGTGGGGGACAAATGGATGACCACCGATGCAAATTCATCAAACTCAAGGCTGCCGTCACCATTGATATCCCCGGCGAGATACACTGCTCCAAGCACTTTTTCAAGTAGGGCTCGCTGTGCCGCGAATTCTTCGACGCAAAGAATCAGGAGATCGCTTTCTCGCACAAACTCCTCGTCGTGAGCACAAGCTTTCGCACGAATACGCTCCGCTAGTGCATCCATCCCACGAGCATAGACGCCAAACCTTTCTCGTAGCGCTTCTTGCACCGTGGTTACAGCAAACGATATGCGAATCTTGAATTGTCGTTTTGGTATCTCGACGCGATGTTTAGACCCGCCCAAAAATGTCCCGAGAGACCACCGACTCAGCAATCCCTGTACATCCACCAGCTACGTGTTAGTGCAGGTAGCCTTACTTTCGTCATACCAACCCCACCATACCAAAACAAACTTATGCTCGTGAAAACCTAATGGACTGTGAACAAAACAACGACATCAGCGCCAACAAAAGCGAGTCAATACAGTCAAGGAAAACGCAGCAATATGACGTGAGCTAGAAGAATACATGCAACATGAAAAAGATCGGTGAAGAGGATATTTGAATGCCCATGAACCGCAGACAGCTATATCATTTTTTCACGCCAATCAAGTTAGCGTTTGGAAAGCAAACCCATTCACGTGATATCACACTTACAGTTGACACTGAAAAGACTTCTTCTCATGCTTGCGTAGTGACTGAATGAGTTTAAGAAGATGACGCTGAGCTAGCGCCTTTAGTCCATACTTCCGGATGTGCCAGTCGTATATGAATTCGCTGAATTCCATTCGTCGGTTGCCGTATTGCAGTGTCGATACCATGCCTTCGTAGTTATCTCGGTACAGCTAAACAACCATAAATCTCGATATTAGGTGTCGTCGCCAAGAAGGCATCAAACGCTCAAACGTACCTGGTTCACAATGCGCAAAAGGATATCCACGCTGAACAGTTTGACACCGCGCAGTCCTGCTGAGTTCTTGATATTTGCAGGGATGTCACCTTTTCCGAAGCGAAGTGCCGCAGTATCACCTTCACTAGGTGAGCTAGATAAGCCTCCACTTTGCATCTGTACCTGCATCTGATCTTTGGTCTCTTGAGGTCCTTTGTCAGACGTTTTCCGAATATTCTTCACAATTCTCATTACTTCGTCATCTTCCGTTTCAGTTGGGTCATCGTCAGTATCTCCATTACAGGTAACTTCAGCTTCAGCCGCAGCCATTCTCACTCTCGCCATTTTCGTCTCGATTGATGCTGCTACGAGTTGCGAGACAATGTCAAAGTCATTGGAGCGGGCTAGCGATTGAACAGCAAGAATGATCGGTAGTTCTCGGTCCACTGCCAGGGAAAGCCGGCGCTTGCCGCCACCACCTCCTTTCAAGACAGCGGGGGCTTCAGCAAGTGCTCCAGCGCTTTCCAGCTTGTCGGCAAGGTCCATGACAATTAAAACATTGTCACTTGCGCTCACACTGCTCGGTGCCGAGTCTTCATTGTCTACAAGTGGTGCCAAGCTGCGAACGAACTTGCTAAATTTAACGAGTAATAAACTCATCGCCTCCACATCCTCACGAATGTCGTCTCCCGTTGTCGTTGGCATTGTTTCCAAGGCTGTTGGCAAAGGGGCGAGGGTTTTATCTTTTGGGTTACTTCCTTGCCAAGAACTCGCGAGATGCTGCGCCTTACCGAAGCTGTTGACAACCTTCGACAAACCTCCTCCAGCTGTGTCAACTCCAGCAGCACCCAAACTTGTGTCAGTGAGCGCTGCAAACAGTTTAGCCAGCAGAGGTATGCGTCGATAGACGCCAGTGATGGTGTCCGTGCTCATAGTGTGCACACGCACATCGCCGAGTGCCACTAACATAGATTGAAGTTGATCCAGCTTCATCAGGAACTGCTGCTCAACTGAGAGAGGAGTACGTAAAGAAGATCGTGAGTTTTGTGTAATGAACTGATGTTGGTGAGGCGGCATTGGCTGCACGGGAACTGCTGCTGTAGGTGCGGGCTGTGAAACATTGCGCCGATGGTGGCCGCTTTTCGAGTCGTGCGATCGATGGCCATCGAGTGCTTCGAGTAATTGCCAAACAGCATCCATCACACGTGCGTCTGGGCCGTCCTCCATCTTAATAATTTCTGTGAGATTCTCATGAAGGCGATCAAGTAATGGTACCGATTCACCATTGTAAGGGGATTTCAGAGTTCGCCGGCTATGATCACTTCGGCGAAACGAGGGACGCCTACCATTTTGATCCTCCTCTTCGGCATGATCGCTCGGTTCAGACAGAGAGAGACGACCTCGTTCACGAATTTTAATTTTCTGGTAGTCTTTGTGAGAACCGCTACGAGATGTTTTGGCTTCTTCGTCATCTTCGTCGAAGCTTCCTCCATTTTCGTTCAGATCAAAAGCTTCAATAATGCCGATAAGATCCACGAATCGAGTTGAGCGGCGCACGCGTTTCCTGGTACCTCGCTGCGATCCACGCCATAACAAAGGTATATCAAAATTGGTTGTTTCGTCCTCGATTTCCGCCTTCTCTTTTTCACTTTCAGGCTCACAGGCAATAGATGCTGGTCTTTCGTCGCCTGTAATAGGCTCCAGCTGAAGCTTTGATTCTCGCAACATTTTCTGGAATTGTGGTGATTGTTGGAGAGCTTCCCATATCTGAAGAAATGTTTGCGTAGTGCAGTTGTCTAGAAAGACATGCAAAATGGCACTGGCGTCTTGATCATTCGCTTGACTTGCGATCTGGCAGAAAAATGCCAAGCGCTCCTCGTGAGGAAGCCCCCAGAAATCCAATAGAAGCATAACTGTGTTGTCCTGCAGCAACCCCACATCCCCCAAAATTCCAGCTACGACGCCGGGACTTCGAGGCCTTCTGTGTGGTACACGACGGCGCAAGGCTTCCAGCTCGTTTTCTAGTTGTTGGCAATAGAGGTAAAACGGGGTTCGGTCTTTTGATCGATCGTTTGATGACGATCGACGTGGTGACCGCAGTGGCTGGTGATGACTGTCCCTTCCAAAATGTAAACCAAAGCCCAGTCCGATACTCGACTGCAAGCCGCAGGTGCTTTCATCGTCACTATCAGCTCGATATTCGTCGTATGCATCACGCTTCGAACTTGGTTTAAAGAGTAACGCGAGAAGTAAGTCGCGCAGTGAGTTCAGGGAATCAACGTAGCGTAAGAATTCTTTTGGACTCGCAGAACCAGCGTCAGTCTCGGGTATTACAAGTGGGAGATTGGTGAAAAAGGTCTCCAGCACACTCCAAAGCATCGATCCGTCGTCTTCTTCAATACTCGTCGGGGACTCCTCACCTATGCTTTTTGTCTTCTGGAATCTCTTCCACTGCACAAAAAACTCTTTCAGTACAGCGTCACCGCGGTCACTTGTTAGGAGCTCCAGAATGCGTCGGTCACGAGAATGAATCACTGAATGTTGGGCTGCATCGTGTTGCATGTGATCTTGGTGGCTAGCTTCAATAGCATCTCGCAGTAGTTGATGAAACTGGAAGAGTTCGTGGCGAAAGTTCTTCGCTACTTGATCGCGCAGTGAAATGGCGATTGTATACGGTGGCGATGGCTCCATCCGCTGCAACTTGACCTGTCGAGGTGACATTCGTGAACGGTGCGGCACCGGAACGTAAGGATACCCCGCCGGCGGTGGGGGTGCATGGCTCATGTGCAGTGGTGGCGGACCCCGTGGGTGAAGCCGCAACAACGACCCATTTCCAGCATTCACCTTCCTGGGCGAAGGCGCCGAAGACATCACGGACAACCAGACCAACGTACCAATGCATCCGACTGGCGCAGTGACTAGGAGCCTAGAGCAGTAAAAATAAAGGACCAAAATAGCAAAACAAAACATGGGAAGCGCGAAAACAGGGTGTCATCATTGCATCACATGCAGCTCTTACCATCAAGTAGCATTTGCAACGTCGGCGATCCTTACTCCTCGACTGCTTCTCCACATCTCAAGTCAGTTAGGAGCTCCACTGTTAATACCACCCGCTTCTACCATATTGTTAAGACTTGTCACTTCAGCTTCGTCACTTGCCTTCGCGTCTAAAACATGTTGAAGCCGGCACGGTCGTTCTTGCCGCGCGGAAGCTCGATCTTCTCCTTGTTCTTCGCGATGATGTCCGCCGCGACCGCGTACTGGTCGCGCACGCCCTCCAGAGCACGCGCCAAGTTAAAGTACCACTTGACGTCGATCTCCACGACCGCCGCGACGGCGTCTTCCGCTGCCTGGCTGCCGGCGTTGCTTTGCTTGTCCACCTTGGACGTGACGCTCTTCTCCTCGTCTCCGTCCTTGCCACCCTTCGAGGAGGTGACTGTGGTGGTCGTGCTCGTCTCGGAGCTCTTCTTGGCGTTCAGCTTCTCCACCGCAGTGGCGCGCGCCGAGCTGTAGTCGGCCAGGGCGTCCCACGTCTTCTGCCACTTGTCCAGCGCCTCTTTCAGCTGCACGTACACGTACTTCTGCACCTCCACTCCGAAATTGTTGCCGTCCTCTGCGCGCGGGACGAGCAGCTGAATCCACAGCTGCAGCTGCTGGATGGCGCTCAGGAGGCGCGTCACCTCGTCCCCCACGATGGCCACGAGGCTCTGCACGTCCCCGTTGGAGCCCACAGCAGCGGGAGCCGCCAGAACCGACTGCGCGTACTTGGCGCGCACGGCGGAGGGCGCGCGCTCGGCCGCGTGCTGCTGCACGAGCGCGTGCACCTGCGCCACGCGCTGCGGGAGCTCCAGGAGCAGCGCGGCGGCCGCGTCCGTCACCGAGTTCTTGTATGCGTCCATAGCCTCAATCCTCTTGTTGCCCTTCGAGATCTTTTGAGTTGTGACGTGGAGCAAGGTGAAGCGGGCAGGAAAGCGCGCGGCGATTGGCTAAAATGTGGAACATACATTCAGCGAGGTTGTCGCAGGGTAATGATTGTTCTGTATGTGTGCCACACCATTACGTATCCAACACCATTTTTGCGTGGTGACCGCCGCCTGGAAACCTGCGGCCACTAGTAAGAAGGGGTTCCTCTATAGCAAGCATGCTCGTCCTGCGGCCCCACCTGCAGCTCCTCCAGCGCGCGGCCAGTCGCGCCGCCGTCCTGTCGACGCGTCAGCCGCGTCCTCTGGCGCTGGCCGTGGCGCGGCCCATGCCGTCCGCCGGCGCCAAGCGCTCGCTGTTCAACATGACGCAGCGCGGGAAGCTCAAGCAGCTCAAGTCGCTGGAACAGGCGGCCAACAGCAGCCCGGAGGACGCGTACGTGCAGCTGCGCTTCCTACAGGAGCTCAACCGCAACAACTACCCGGCCCTCGTGGTGCGCCGCGTGGAGGAGAACCGCTTTGCGCTGGATGACGCCGTACAGAAGGAATACATCAAGGCCCTCGTCAAGACGGGCCGTTTGGATGCCGTGGACCTGCCGCAACTGGCCCAGCCGGCCGAGACGTACGCCGGGGCGGCCCGCCAGTTTACAGGTGTGGCCGCCGCGGGCCAGGCCGTGCCCCGCAATGGCCAGGGTCAGACGGCCCACGACCCCGTGTACGTGTCCATGGTGGAAGGAAGCTTCAAGAGCAACATGTGGAAGACGCTGCGCACACTGGGCGTGGCCTTCCTCGTGGTCTCGGCCCTCGGGGCCATGCTGGACGAGAAGGTGGGCAAGATCGGCTCGGCCTCCAAGGTTATGGGCCCCACGGGCAGCGACAAGCGCTTCAGCGACGTCAAGGGAGCTACAGAAGCCAAGCACGAGCTGGAGGAGATCGTGCAGTTCCTCAGAGACCCGGCCCGCTTCACGCGGCTCGGAGGCAACCTACCCAAGGGCGTGCTGCTCACGGGCCCACCCGGAACGGGTAAGACGCTGCTGGCCCGCGCCATTGCCGGCGAAGCTGGCGTGCCCTTCTTCTACTCGTCGGGATCCGAGTTCGAGGAGATGTACGTGGGCGTAGGCGCGCGCCGCGTGCGCGACTTGTTCGAGTCAGCCAAGCGGAAGGCCCCGTGCATCATCTTCATCGACGAGATCGACGCCATCGGCGGCACGCGCAAGCTCAAGGAGCAGCAGGCCATGAAGATGACGCTCAACCAGCTGCTGGTCGAGATGGACGGCTTCGACCAGAACAAGGGTATCATCGTGATCGGTGCCACGAACTTCCCCGACGTGCTGGACAACGCACTGATTCGTCCGGGCCGCTTTGACCGTCACGTTACGGTGGATCTGCCCGACGTTGCTGGGCGCAAAGAAATTCTTGAGTTTTACGCTGGAAAAGTCCCTCTTGGTGATGATGTGGATCTCGATGTGCTCGCGCGTGCGACGCCGGGCATGTCAGGTGCCGAGCTGTCCAATCTGGTGAACGAGGCGGCGCTCCGTGCGTCGATGAAGAGCGCCGACGTGGTGGATATGGATGCTTTCGAGTACGCTAAGGACAAGATCCTTATGGGTGCGGAGCGCAAGTCGGCGCTCATCACGCCCGAGTCAGCTAAGCTTACGGCTTACCACGAGGGAGGTCACGCACTGGTGGCTATCAATACGCCCGGAGCTCACCCCGTGTATAAGGCTACCATCATGCCGCGCGGTCAGGCATTGGGTATGGTTTCACAACTGCCGGAAGGTGATCAGACTTCCATTTCGCGCAAGCAATTGCTGGCACGACTGGATGTGTGTATGGGTGGCCGCGTTGCCGAGGAGCTCACGTTTGGCGACGAGGAAATTACGGGAGGTGCTTCGTCAGATATCCAGCAAGCCACGAATGTTGCTCGCGCAATGGTGACGAAGTACGGCATGAGCTCGGATGTGGGTCTCGTGTTCCACGACCTCCGTGGAAACGACACGAGTGCCACCACGCGCAAGACTATCGACGACGAAGTGAAGAAGCTGTGTGACGCGTCCTACAAGCGGGCGAAGGACATTCTCACCAGCAAGAACGGGGATCTGGAGAAGCTGGCCCAGGCACTGCTAGAGTACGAAACGCTGTCGGGTGCTGAAATTGAGAAGATTCTGAAGGGCGAGCCCCTCGACCGCAAGCCTATCAAATAAGTACCATACAGGGCGGCATGAAGAAGAGCAGCTGTGCCAGAGCAAAGCAGACGAGGTGTACAGACAAGGTGGGGAGTGCGGGGACATACTTGCGTTTCATTGACTCTTGTGTCTATGCGTCTATGCTGGTCGATGTCTCTGCATGAAAACAGAAATGAAGGTGTCGATTGCCGTAGTCTTGTGTTATGTCGAGCTACTCGCGTGGTTTGGTTTGCAACTCCATTAACGATGTTTTTCCGTTGATGTGGTCCTAGAACAAGATCGCACACGGTCGTCAAGGCACAGGCCGTGAGAAGTTGGCAAACAAACCCGTCTCCATTGGCTCGGAAGCAGGTTATTTGATGATTAACTGGTTTGAAAATTGTGTTTCTTCTCACTCATGAAAGTTTGGCGACACCCATTTGGGCGAAGTCGTCCCATTGGAGCGTGTGCGGATATACGAGCTGAGCTGTCTGGTTCACGCCGCCGTCCGCCAGAATCGCGTAGACGTAAATATTGGTGAAGCGGACGCGCGTGATTTTCATAACCAGCAGCGAGAAAATATCTTCCGTCGCTACAAGGAACTTGCCATTTGCGACGAGGAACCCGTTGCCATAGACGGCATCGATCGATGCGTAGCGTTTGTCGTCACGCACGACGTAGTTGTCATAGCCAGAGATGACGCCGTACCGTTTGCTCAAAGCGGATCCTGTAGCTGTCTCGAATGATGTCAAGCCTTCCGCGCCTTGCTCTTTCGTGAGATAGCGACTGGATTGATTATTGTCGTTCTTCCGCTGGTAGTAGCGGAAAGCCTTCCGAGCAATGACGTAGATGACTAGCCACATCATCGTGCAGAAGATGCAAACGACGGTGGCCATCACGACGGCTTTGCGGTCCGTTGTGATTTCATGCACGGTCCAGAACTTCATTGGCGATAATCTCTCAAGGAACGGACTGACATTAATTAGGCCTAGCCGGTGGTCATTCTCCGCGAAGTCAACCACAACGTCTTTCAGGGAAGACATGCCACTAACTATCTCGATTCGGTAAGCAAAACCAAATTCAAAAGCAGCGAATGCCAGTACTGGGTCGACTCGCTCGCGGAACAAGTAGCTCAAAATGCTCGTCACGTTCATGAAGAACGTTAGTAAATCCGCGTGAGCCAGCTCTGGGCGGTAATGAATCGACCGACGTCCTCCAATTTCACTTCCGATTGCTAGGCAAAACTCTGTGAGCGTCCAGTACCCATTGAGGTGATTCGAGACGAAGATCAGCACACCACGGTACAGCAGCGCATTGGAAATGGTGGCGAATGCGTCTCCTACCCAAAAGTGCCCCTTTCTAATACGGCGGTAGATGACGAAGAAGAGAACTTGCAGATCGAAAAACACGTCCATTGCAAAGATACCGTGGATAGTATGCGTCCAGGCCCACGAGTCATGTAGAGAAGCATACGAGTGCCATTCCCATTTTCCCAGCACCGAGGCAGGATCAGTTTGTGGATTCCAGCGCACGATTTCAAAGTTCGATTGAGCCACGGGGTCGTCGATGTAGCCTCCAAAGCGATACGCCGAGCGTACTTGTTTCACAGGGTCAATACTCCTCACGTCGGGTTGACTTTCGAACAGCCAGAAATTGTCTTTTTCGACGCCAACTAAATCGCTGGTTGTGAAATGGGGTTCGTCCATGTAGGGATAGTTATAAGCAACAGCAAAGTGGTGCACTACTTCAGTCGCGCGCATATCATCGATCGCCACCACAGAGGCTAGCAAGGCAGCTCCGCTTTGGTACTGCTGGTTCACCTCGAAATCCTGCGTTGACATCAGTGTCGATAGAAGCAGTACTTCGCTCAAATTGCTCTTCTGGCGCACCAAATAATATATCCGCAGCTTAGTCACCTCTTCATCAGCTGAGACCAGCAACTCAAAAGTGCAGTCGACAACGGGGGAGATCAGTTCGAGCTCTTCAACGTACGAGA
>AUWJ02018518.1:0-14832 GCA_000468175.2 Phytophthora cryptogea
CAACCCGGCCTTGAATCGAGCCATACGAAGCGAACCCAGCCTCATCGGACTGGGTGGAGGCGTCGGACGTTCGACCACAAGTGCTCAGAGTAGGGGTACCGAAAATGGGCGACTGGCTCCGGACAAACTGAAAGGCTCTGCTAGCGGCTGCTCCGTGCACTTTCACCGCCTCATACACGGCGTTATCTCGTGCCTCCAGAAGTACCAGCAATAGCAGCGCTGAGTGTCGTCGGCCATCAGCGAGAAGGTTGCGGTCAGATGTCCCCACGGCTGAAGCTGCAAGTATACAAACGCCTATATATTCACCGACCGGCACGCCGACCGACCGACGTTCGAAAGTGATCAGCGCCCACCGCCAGCTGGCTCCAGGAGTTTCGCTCCTTCCAATTTAGATACTCGACTTTTGCAATAGAGATGTATTTACGCCCAATGTGTATGGCAGCACTGCATCTGTTTGTGATGCCTCCGTATATCGATGAGTCTGTCAGACACTATAGTATGCGTTACGAACGCTGTCCCAGAACAAAGACGCGATACTCTTTACGCAACGAAAGACACACACAACGCAACAATACAAAAAGCAAGTGAAAAGCCCTGGCCCATACAGATATCCACCGGCAAGGGCACAGGACTCCAGGAAGCCCAAGCGCCTGCACTGCAACAAGTAAGTGTCCTGCTGCTCTCATGCCTGCGAAGTGTGCCGCCTTGTGTTGCCTTCCTTGTCCGTCCACTGCGGCATCCTAGACGCCTCCATACGTGCAGCAATCGTAGCGGAGCGTGGCGGCTATCGCTGCTTGCTATTGCTGTCATTGCTGTCGTCTGCGAGGTGTCTGCAGAAAGACGCCGGGAAGCTTCAGGTCAATTTAGCAATTGTAACATAACGGAACACTAACTGTGATTCCCCCCGTGCTGCTGTTCTGTGACCGTCACTAGAAACTGCACGCTCGCGACGAACACGACGGAAGTGCTCAGAAGGCCTTTGGACTCGGAGAGCGCAGACCGGTTAGGCGATTTAAGCGGCACCTTCAACAGGAACGCGAGACGGAACGCCCTGAGATTAGCGAGCGAGAGCTCCCGAGACAGCAGAAATGCCCAAACGGAAAGCGAATTGGTGGCCGCCCAGCATCCTCGCAGACCCGGACGTGCTCAGCGTGGACGACGAAGGCCGCTTTGTGCTGTGCAAAATCTGCCACGTCCACTACGCCGTGCACGGCGGCAAGAAGCCGAAGCCCGTCATCATGAACTCCAACTTCCGCACGCGCGCCTGGGACGTCCACAAGGAGCGAACCAACTCGCATCGCCTGCAGAAGCAGCAGGAACGGCTGCAGCAGGCTAAGGCGCAGCAAGTGCAGGGACAGCAGACAACAGACACACAGGCGCAGCAGCAGCAGCAGCAACAACAGCAACAGCATCAACAACAAGTACAGCAGGGTAAGTCTGCGCGGCCGCAACATCCTGCCGAAGGACATCCACACATGAATCAAGTCCGGAGACAACAGCAAATGCAGAGCCAAAGGCACACTATGCCTGGACAGTTGCAACCTCTGCAAACCTCGCAGACTCGGGGCCAGAACCAGTCTTTGCCTGCGTTATCGTCACAGACCCAGACTCGGACGCAAGCTCCACCTCATCAGGTGCAAGGACAGACTCCGGCTTCTGCTCCTCTTACGCGACCACAGACGCAGCACCTCTCTCCGCCACGGGCGACACAACATACGCAAAGCGAGGCTCAGCTTCTTCACAAGCAGCTATTACCACAGGAGCAGCGGCGGCAGCTGCCGCAACAAGACCTGGAAGAGATCAAGGACGCTGGGCACGAGTCATTGCAAACAGCGGTCGGAAGCAGAGCGATCGAACGACCCGTGAGTACTGCCTTGGAACCTACGTCGACGACACCAGTCATGTCTGCTAGAACCAGCAATACGTGTGAGAGCACCGCGATGGTGAGTGGCGCCGCCGGCAAACGTCCAGCGCCGGCAATGCTTGCCGATGCACCAGCGCAAAGGCGCCGCGTGTTTCGAGCAGGATCGCCTGGATCTTCAATGCAGTTACTGGCTGAGTCGGAGGCAGCAAGGCATGCCACTGCACATACGAACGAGAGGCACTCATTCGTGGTGGCAGCGTCTGGAAATCACGCAAAGAAGGCGGCACCAATCGATCATTCCACAACGATAAATCAGCAGGCTGACAGCTCGGCGCGCTGGCGGCACATGCATGACGATGTTAGTCGTGCTCTGAATGCAGCACCGAGAAGACGGCAGCAAGGTCCAGCTTCGTACACGAGTGGCGAGTTACACGCAGCAAAGACGCTGGTGCAAACAGAAACTGGTGATCTTGGAAGCAACAACAGCGAGAGGGTAGCCAAGAAGCTTCGGTCGCTCAACGCTGAGTACCATGCCAGCAACATGCGCCATGCCGATGCCTACAATATGCGGCGCGCCGACGTCTTCGACCGCCGCAGCGCTGGCTACAAAGAGTATTGGGGCACATTACGAGATGTGTACACTACGTCTGGCACCACAAGTGGCTCGGGAGGCTCAAACATCTTGGCTAATTCAGTGTCCTGCCGCAAGTTGCACCATCGCAGTGCTCAGTTGTCAGCCAAGTCGACGCATGGAGAAAGCAAGGAGACGGAGGCTGACTCCACGACCCCAGACGACTCGGGCTCCAGTGAAGAGGCTTTCAGGCCAGCAGTTGTCGTTCACGATGCATCGCTTATCAGTGCGATTGAGAGGCTTACGGATGCCACGTCCAAGCAAATCGCGATCTTGCACGAAAAGCAAGCTTCAGATACCAGGGACGCTCTCGTCGGACTCACCTCTGTGATGACGGACTTGCGCGTTCAGCATGGCAACGCCTTTCAGCGAATGATTGAGCTACAGGAGAAGCATTTGAAAGTGATGGAGAGCATCTTGGAAATCAAGTTGCGGAAGGAGGCAGCTCGCAACGCGAAAAGCAGTTTTTGTAGCAGCGGGAGCACGACTGCGAGCAGCAGTGGTAGTAGCCCTGACACCACTTCGAACGGGTCCAGTGGAGTGTCTAGCCACGATGCGGAGAGCGGGCAAAGTGGTTGAGACCAAGGAGCAGCCGACATGACAACTGTTTATTAGGCACGACTCGCATGTACGGCTTCTTTCGCCGCGACACCCGGAAAGTGTGATCCGAGCGATGCAGAGAACGAGAGTGAGGTTAATGAGTGATAATATATAAGTCTGCGCTGTAGCGAGCGCATACATCCATACCTGGAATTCTCGAAACCCACCCTGCGTTGCGTAAATTAAAAGACTTGGTCAGCTCCTGTAGGCGTCGTGTCGGTCGTGGGCCCGACACCTCCTACAACAACGAGCATGCGCAATCCAAAATGTCCAGCTTGGAAGAACCATTTATCAGTCGGACCACGACAACCTCCTAGCGTCGATGTCTCCGACTGCGCTTCCTGTCCCGACTCCGACTGCGACTCCGACTGTCACTTGACGAGCGCCTCCTCCGTCGATAGCTGCTCTTTCGTTCTCGCCGCCGCTCTCGACTCCTCGAGCGCTCTCTGTCTCGCGTTCTGCTTCCTCTTCGACCTGAGGATCTCGAGCGTCTCGTCTTCTCGTCCTTCTCTTCCGTCTTCTCCTGCGTCCTCTTCTGCAGCAGTTCCTTGAGCTTCCTCCTGATCTGCACGTAGCCCACGTGCACTTTGCCTCCGAAATGGTCCGCCAGCCGCCGGTCGCTGTCGAAGATGCTCAGGAAGGCGCCGCACACGTCGCACACGCGCAGCTTCTGGTTGACGTCCACCGCCGCTCCGCCCGCCCGCAGCAGCTCGCGCCGCTTGCGCTTCAGCATCTCCGTCTTGTCCAGCAGCCGCAGCGACGCGTCGGCGTCTCCGCCCTGCGCCGCCTGTTGCGCCGCCTCCTGCAGCTCCTGCGTCAGCTGCGAAACCTGCGCGTCCCCTCCGTCCTCGTCCAGGCGCTTCTGGCCGCGCGCGATCTTCTTCTCCACGTCGGCCAGCAACGTCGACAGCTCATTGGCCAAATCTCGCTCGTACCCAAAGTTGTGCGCACTCTCTTCGTACGCCGTGCGCAAGTGCGGGAGGTGCAACAACCCGCACTCCTGGAACAGCTCGCGCGGACAGAGACCGACCAGCCAGGGTTTGCAAACCCTAGCGTGGGTGAACTCCAGCGCGGCCTCGTCGGGTCGGTCGCCGTCGCGGTTCAAGCCCATGAGGCTGTCGAGCAGCGCGCGCTGCTCGTCCATGCTCTTGACTTGGGAAAGGTATGCGACAAAATGCGGAAATGCCAAAAGAGTGACATGACAGGAAAAGAGTGACAGTACCAATGTAGCCATGTTCGAGCCGACAAGTTGAAGTTGATGTAGCCATGTTACAAGTCGGCGGGTTTCTCCCAGGACGACATGCCCGTCTGCTTGTTAAAGTAGAAGGGCTTGCCGGCACCTTCGTCCCATTGCTCTATCCACGGGTTTAGCTGCGGCGCGTCCGGGTCGGTCTGTGGCTTCTTTTTGGCCTTCTTGCCCGTGAGCCGGGCCTCCTCGCGTTCGACCTCCTCCGCTTCCTCCTGCTGCTGCTTGGCGAGCTGCTCCTCTAAGATGCTCTCTTCGTCTCTCATAGCGTTGTCTACAATGGCGGCTCCTGCTGCAATTTTGTCGGCGATTTCGTGCGTCTTGGCCAGGATCTTGGCGCCGGCACCAGACTCGGCCACCGTCTGCTTCACCTTCCCGGCCATCCTCTCCACCAGCGTCGTTGGCGGCGTCGACGATATCGTGCCGTTGCCAGTCTTCCAAGCTGCGGGCCAGATCTGCTGAAGCTCCACGGGGTAATTGCTCTGCACGTGCAGGCGGAACGGCCCCTCCATGCCGCTCACGTACGCGGCTACCAGTAGAGTGTACGTTCGTGCTGCCAACTCGCACTGCACACGCACTTCGCGATTGCGTCCGGGTACTCCGCTGTGTGCTGCTACGTTGTCTTGATTGAGAGTGGTGACTCTCCGTGCTCGGTCCTTCTGGTCCTTGTGCGCCACGATGTAGACGGCAATGGGCAGCACAGTCACAGGAGCCATGCCGTGAGAGTCTACCTGCGTGACCGTCACGATCACCTCCGTGGGGCGTGATACTCGCAGTGAGAAATGCGGATTGTTGTCCAGTCCTGTGCATCCGGGGTTATGGCGCGTTGGAAGCCCGCTGGCGGTGGCATCCTCGCGTGAAAAGTGCGTGTCGATCGATCTGACAGACCATTTGTCTGGGTCGTAGTAGCGGCACACGTACAGCGCGCGGAAGGCATGGCAAAAGTCATCGAAACTCATCCAGAACGTGTTATCGTCCCCGGTGTCATTACCCTTCTGAATACCGAGACGCTTGCGAAGACGACGTGTCCACAGACGCGAGGCATCACTCCAATCGCCTTTCCATTCCTGGTGATCGCCTGGTGGATTTCGCAGTTGCAAGAGCTGAGCGCCGTCCACATCTCGCACGTCGTAGATCACGTAGCAGGCATCAAACACTAAGCCGGATGCACGTAGTGCTGGGTCCGCATGCTCGCTTGGCAATGAAGCTGCTCCAAGCAAGAAGTGGTTCTTGCGAAACAACTTCAATTGCTGCCACAGTGTCTTCTTTAAAGCACCTCTTGCTGCAGGTGCCAGGAAAACTTCTTCACACTCACAGCCAGAGAGTGCTCGCAGTGCATGATGCACATATCCACCTTCAAGTGCAGCGTATCCGCCGTAGTATTTGGCAAATGCTTTTTCGACCAGCGGCACCCACAGCTCCTCAAAGTCACGACTGTGGGCAAACGCAGCTCCAGCACTAACTGAAAGCTCTGCATCATCATCGCCATGCAGACCAGCAGCTTCGCGTTCAGCCGAGTCGTAGAGCACCGGAAAGTAGTCGTCTACGATCACAGTCTCCCATTGACAGTTTTGATAAAGCCTCAAGGCGTAGGCACCCGTGAGTGAAGTCTGTTTGGTAACAAACAACCGATCGATGAGGGGGTCCACTTTACCATCGTCAACACCACCGGACGCCGCCATAATGCTCAATGCACTTAACAACCAGGCGTCATCTAGATGACCCACACGAACATCACCCGGGTCTGTGCCACCATCAAACAGACCCGAAGCAATGTTGATAGCGGACGATACTTTCCATGTTGGTGCGATCTCATTCTCCTGTGAGCAACCTGCAAGCGAAGTCGCGTCTGGAGGGAACTCTCGATCCACAAACTGCAGAGATCGACCGAATTCACCTGGAACGCACGAGTATCCCGACTCAATTTCGAGCAATGCTTCACGCGCGTTGACAATGCCCTCGTCGTATCCAGGTTTACTTTCCTCCTCCTCGGTCAATATTCCTTCGCTTTCGCGACGCAAACGGCGAGCTAAAAACTCTTGCATTCGTTGACGACACTGTTCGGCTTCTCGTGGTGCCCAGTACTCACGCAATTCTTTTTGCGCGACAAGAGCAGCACGGTCCTCAGCATCTACAATTGTATCTGTACGCTCCATTTCTTCATTGAAAGAAGCCTTCAGTGCGTGGAACCGTGCACGTGCTTCTGGTGTAAGCGAGAGCAGCCAAACGGCCACCAACGGGATATCAATGGACGCAAATGAACTCGTTCGGAAGACATTTGCAGGAGGACTGATCCCGTTCGACATGAGCTTGAAGCGGTTCTCTCGCAAGAACTTCTGGAACAAAATCTTCTCACGGCTCAGACGAGCATCGGACGCTGTCAGCATCAACAACTGCAAGTGGATCACACATCGGGTTTCTTCGTAGAATTCACGGTCCAACGCTGCGTCAAGTTGGGGTAACTCTAACAGCAGCCCCACTAAATCTCGTGACGGAGCGGCTGGTGTCGTATCAATTGATCGATTCGGCTGAAAGACGGTGAGAGCTCTGTTACCACCGCGTTCGAGGATATCTGCTTGCATGTCGGCAGCGTGAGAGTCTAGATTTGACTGTGAACCAGCTAGAGCATTGCCGTTAGACTTTTTGCAGCACCTAAGTGTCGATGGGAAGTACTTCCATCGTATAAACCGAAGCACCCGTGAAGGAACTGTGAACGCATACAAGAATCCGAAGGGCCCGACGCCACGCTGGAAAACGTCGTATCTCACTTCTTGCAACGACAGAAGTCCATCAGGTCGAATCACTTCTAACCCGTGAATTGTCGTGATGTATCGGCATTGGCGATCTACGTCCTCGATATCGAGAGCGATATCGCCGCTCGTACGTCGAGGCTCCACTTTCACTTGTTCGTTGTCAGGCTTGGGCTCCACTGCTTTCGGTCCCTTTTTGCGACTAGCAAATGCAGAGGCGGCGCCTCCACCGTACGCAATAGCCTGGAACTCAAGCTCAGCTTTCTTCTCTCGACGTTCTTGCTCCACAAATTCGGGTGACTCAAGAGTGAAAGGCTGGCGTCGGCGATTTGAAACAGCTTGAGCTGCTTCGCTGGCGTCTTTGAGGATCATTTCATTCACGTACTTGGCAGCAATTCCCATTTGTACAGGCGTGACAACGCACAAATGTGCAGTGACACCAGCAAAGGCTAGTAATACGAGACTGCAGAGACCCACGCCAAAACCAAGCGGATCGAAGAACATGACGCCCGACACCCCCCACAAAAACGCCAACAGAAACACCATATACAGCGGCATCACAGTTTGAGTTTCGTCCACGACGTTGTTTGTGAACGCGTTGTATGAGAAAACAGGGAACAAGTACGGTGAGTAGAAGACCGATTCATCAGCCGAGCTCTTTGCCACAATCCAACCAGCAACAAACTGTAGCGAATACTTGAGGAGCAGCACGACAAATACAATGGAAAGACACGAGAAAAAGCTCATTCCCGAAGCGAGAGCTGCGATAATTGCAGCAACAGTGGCAGCTAAGACGATAACACTGGCCTGTCGTTGGTATACAGGAGCGAGATATCGGTCGTTCTCGACCCACTTCACGAGATAAAACGTAAGGAAAAGAAACAGTGCCAGCAAAAATGTGAGGACACCTCCAAATGCCACACTCACGAACACGTACATCTCGAAAATCCACAACACGATAGCAACTAGGCAAGCGCCGCCGATACGACGTATTGGACGAGTGATGGCCCAATTTTCATCCTGCCAGCGACAGAGTGTGACGGCAAACAGCAAGAAAATCGGGTAAAATACCAAGATCGAGAGAATAGCGAGCGATTCGACTTGGTTCACGTCACCCTTGAGTGCAACAAAGAACAGAACGAAACCAGTGATCCAGGCTAACACGGTGCTACCACCAAACGAAAACTTCATGTCAGGCGTGAAGGTGGCGGTCTTGAAGTACTTGATCGTTGGAAACAGCGTGAAGATGAAAACATAACTCCCCGTCCAGACGAGCTGCCCCAGCCACATCGGACTCTCAGTGGCAGTGAGAATCATGCCGTAAAGCATGATGAGAAACAGCAGGGCATAAAAGCACCCGAGAGTCATGTGGTCTTGTGGGAGCAGAAATCCTTGCTTGTAGGCTTGGTACAAAGTCATCTTGCTAAAGTCAATGTCGCCCTCTCCACCCAAAGCCACTGTCTTGCGTCGAGCTAAGACAGCCAAACTAGTGGCATTCTCATCCAGTAGCAGCTTATCAGCATCATCATCATCGTCTAACGCAGTGTTGGCGCCGCCATTTCGATTCAATAGTGGTTTGGCTGTAGGAGAGAGGTTATCCACCTCACGATACTTCCTCAACCAAGTCTTGCGAGAGAACAAAGCTCTCCAGCCGATTTTACCTACCAGGAGGTCTCGCAGCAGCGCAAACCGTGGCTTTGCCGATCTTACCGCTAATGTTGTTGAAACTTGCAAGTTATCCGCAGCTTTCTCTGAAATGGCAGGGAGGTCGGTGGCTTTTGCCGCATTTTTGTTGTCATTACTGGCTGCTGCTTTGCTTCGCCCAGGAAGCGTGAGTCCTAACTTCTTTGTTGGACTTGTGACTCCCGCTGTCTTTTTCCCTACGAGCCCCAGCAAACTCTTTGAAGGTAGTGTTGGCATTTTGAAAGTCTCGTCGGCACTATCATAGACGTGGTTATTGCCTTTGCCCTTCAGCGGTGGGAGCACAAATGTTTCGCGCATGAGCTCAGCTTCTTTCTCCAGTGCAGCTTCTGCATCGAGAAAGCCACCGTCATCATCATCGTCCAAAACGTCTTCCTCGTCGTCTTCAGGTGGCCAAACTACGAGTCGATAGTCATTCTTTTTCCACTGCACATGCACTGCCAACGAAAGCATGAGAATCAAAGGTGCGAACACCGAGGACACAAGAATGAAAGTTGACTTTGTCGACGCGTATACGAACAACCCAGAGCAGATGACAAGCACTTCTGAAGCTGCAGCCAGCATAAATGGTAGCCGCAGCGGTCGCACAAAGAGATAAACATGCATCGCGTACTCGGATAGAAGTTGTTCTTTTTGGAGGAAGAACGCTCTCGAGGTGGCAAGCGAGAGACCAACAAAGAGGACAACAATGAAGGCCAGTACGCCGAAAATCCACAATGGCCACTCCTGGCCCAACACAGGAACGTGAACAGTTTGGTTGGCGTCGGAGCCGAAAGCTACACCGAGCAGCAAGAAGAGATAGAAGAAGGACAAAAACCCAAGAACAAACTCCGGCGTTGTCCCCACATCATGTTGTTGCTGTCGTTCTCGCTGTGGATCGTGCCCGAAGAAAGTGACACCTCCAGCTTCTTGCTTGTTCATACGGGGCAGGTTTCTGCCGATAATTTCTCGACAGAGCGCAGTACCGAAGACCATGTACAGGAATGCATGGCCGAGAATCCAATATTTGCCGCATGTGACTGCGAGGCACACGCGTACGGAGCTCAACAAGAACACCACGTAACCAGCAGACCAATTGTAAGCACCTTTACCGCGATGTAGCATGTACACGCATAGATCCACGAGAATTAGCGTGATGGAGATTCCAACTGCCTGTGCTCCGTACTCAGTCCATAGACTCGCCACAATGCAGTAGATTAAGAGAGTGATCAAAGCACTCCAGTAGTATCGGCGATTCATGCGCCGCCGAGTTGAGGCCGGTGTTACAAAAGCACTTTTGAGGATATCGGCGTACTCCAATCCTGGTAATGACTGCTCCACGGTGTAGTGCTCACCCAGAATTGCCGCGAAGGCAGAATCCTTCCGCTTTCGTTTGGTCATCGTGGCTGAAGCAGCTTCACCGTGGTCATCTATGGATTGGGCGTCTCCTTTTGCGGACGCGAGCTTCAGTCCAAGAGTCCCGAGATTCTTGAATTTGCTCTTCAAAGTAGTAACCTTCTTGGATGCACCTACGACTGCGATCACTTGTTTGAGAGATTTCGACAGCTTCGAGTCATTGGTGAAAGCGAGCCAAATGATCGGCATCATGTTGAGCGTAAGGAAGATGGCGGAAAGCGAGAAAAAATCGAGATCTTCGCCGCCTACATAAACTTTCGGGTCTGCAAACGTGGATGAGAAGAGGAACACGAACGCTCCAAAGAATGCCATAGCAAAAAGGTGTAGAGTTCGAGCCGTCATGCGCCATCCAGTGCGCACCCAAATTGCTGCTGCGTAAATTCCTCCTAACGCCCCAATACCCAGGAAAATGAGACCGAAGCCGAACGCCGGAGGGGTTACGAGACAAATTGATGTTACTCCCCACGATAGCAGCATTAGCACGGGAGACGCAATCACGATGTACAACGCACAAGTTGCGTAAAACAAGTTTCGTCGAAATTGCTCGTTGTTGGCACCGTCTTCGTAGCAGAAGAAGAGCTGTGCCACAATGTCAGGCTTCTTCACCTTTGTTTTAGCCTTTGCAGGTGTAGAACCCGCTTTGTCCTTCGCCTTTGCTCCAGTTGGAGCAGATTTGTCTTTCCCTTGTACTCCGTTAGGTTGTGCACCTGGAGCAGCCGAGAGCTGTCCATTGTGATTCACAACTTTTTCAGCCAGAAATGACTGCACGCGCTCAATTCGCCAGTGCATCCGCTGCAGATATCGCAACACAAGAACCATCAGGTACACCAAGGTGAGCCAGTACTGGCATCCAATCTCGAGGAAAATGCCGCGTGAAAACTCCTTCGAGTAGACTGAAGGCACAACGTCCAACGTCTCGTGCGGGATAGCGATGATGAAGTACATGCTTAGTGCTGTGTCCGTGTAGTTTAAACGCACATTGGGGCCCGTGATAAGGCCTCGTCCTTCGGCATCTCCGTATTTGTTGATAGCGTGAGGAGTGAAATTCTGCGCCACTGCCTTGAAGTCTCCAGCTACGTCCATCAACTGTGCGTACTCGCGCGTTTCGACCCAACCGAACGTCGTGTTCAGCCACTCGGGCGACGAAGCTTCATCGTCTACGCGGCGGAACACAAACAGCTGAGCAGCAAAGTTGAAAGTCACCCGCGCGTATGGAGCGTATCCATAGATACTGATCATTGACGTGTTGCCTTTGTTATTGTTGGAAGTACTCGAAGAGCGGATCAGCAGTCCACCTTGGGAGTCCGACATTCGGTAGTAGCTCAGCAATCGCGTGTCCGAGCTGGAGTATACTCGTCCGTAGAGCCACGATTCCTCGTTGGGGAAGTAGCCGCCCATTCCTCCATTCACCAAGGCACCCGACACGAAAACCTCTTCTGCTCTCATCTGAAATGGGACTGTAGTCATACGGACCCGCATGCACGGCGTCGAAGAAGTCTTATCCGAGCAGTCTCCACTCTCACTCAAAGGAACCCAAAGCTCTTCCACACACATTGGTTGCTCAGGCATCTGCCATGTGGACGTATCATTCGAGGGCACCTTTTGCTTTAACGCCGAATACGCCGAGCAGTAGATGGCGTTGAGCGTGACCTGAGCAACGAGGTCATCACCGAACTCAAAGCCGCTGTCCTTGTCCCAAATGCGAACGACGATCTCCGTTCCTGCAGGTCGAAAGCCGAAGTTGAGATCGCGAGCAAGGTCGTCCTCTCCGGTGCATCCGGGCTCCGTACACGGCGGCCACTTGGGGTTAAGCGAGTTCCACACGATACCCGAGGTGCGTACGTTGTCACCGATGATTGCCTCGACGTACGCGTCGGTCTCCAAGCCAGCTAATCCAAAGCCATCCAGGTCAGGCAAGTTACGCATTTCCACGATGGTCAACGTGAGGTTTCCACCGGCAGAAGCGTATTGCCCGCCGTCGGGGCAATTGCGAGTTCCTCCAGTGCACGAAAACGCTTTCAAGGTCCGGGTGGTCGAGTAGTGCGGATCTGGGTAGCCTAGCGACTCGGTCGTTTGTGCCGTCACCTCATGGCGCGTCTGGAGCTGCACCAAGACGCCGACGACGCTGAGAACGCGCCACACCACGCCATTTTGAAGATTCCACCGAGTCATTTGATGGTTCACCGGCGCGAGGCTGGCATGGAGGTGGAGGAGTGAGTGAGAGGGTCGCGGCCCGTTTCGGAGCCAGGCATGGGTCTTCTCCAGCGAAACGGAAGTCCGGTCCTCCAAGATCATCAAGTTGCTTGCCGTGCGTAGCGGAAGACGGCGGACTTTGCTTCAACCTGTCACGTCGAGACTCGTATTGGTATCACGTCACGTCAGGATGTGTGTTATCATTGGTATGACGTTAGCAACACATTGAAGATCGCTCATATAGTGATACATGTTGATATGCGTTCGCGCATTTAGATAGTTTGCAGGCTTACGGCAGGCCCGCCGCGGGCTTCTTGGCTAGCACAAAGTTATACGTCACAGGCTCCTTGGTCGTCCGCGTGAGCGTCGGGGTCCACTCGCGGCCGAAGTGCGTGCCTTGCTCCACGAGCGCAGCCTGCACCTCCATCTCCCACGGCAGTTCGCTGAACACGCCGTTGAGGACGTCGTCTTCGCCGTGCTTGAACAGCAGCTCGCCCAGCTCGTTCTTGCAGAGCTCGTTCACGTCCTTGAACAGGGCCAGCTCGCCTTCCTTGAGCAGCGCCAGCCCGGACATGTCGCCCCAGATCTCGCTCCCGGGAGCCGACAGGATGTCGATGGTCTTGAGCAGCGCGAGGTTGCTCGCGCGGGTCAGGTACATCATGATGCCCTCGAGCGCCCAGAACGTCGGGATGTCGGGGTTGAAGCCGCTCGAGAGCAGACCCTCCTCCCAATTGAAGTCGTTGAGGTTGGCAACGATGCAGTCGTGGCGGTCGGCAAGCAGCGTGGGGCTCAACCCTTTGAGCACTACGCACTTGTGCTCAAAGAGCTCGGCGCTCTGGTCGATCTCCAGCACGTGGCACCCACGCAACGAGTCGAGGCGGAACACGCGCGTGTCGAGTCCGGCGCCCAGCAGCACCACCTGACGGATGTCGGGGCGGCGTTGAGCGAGGGCCTCGTCGAGGAACCGACTGCGCAACGCCACATAGTCCTTAGGGTGGTGCTGCTGCTCCTCCCACTTCTTGAGGCGCGGCGTGAGCTGTGGTGCGACCTGCCGCGTCAAGGGCTCGGCAAATTGGTCGTGCACTAAGCCGTCCTCGCGGGCGTCCTCCATGGCACGCAGGCACGCGTCCATGAAGCTCATGAACTGCGCAAAGTCCTCGTCCTGCATTTCGCCTCTCGGCGAGGCAGAAGAGCAGGCGCGGTGGGCGTCGACGGGTTCCGAAACGAAAGTGGGCGTGTTGGCGGCGCGCTCCATTGCGGTCGAGAGCAAGTCGAGGAATGCGTCAGTGGAGCAACATCAAGCGGCGGAGATGGCCGAGTGAGAGACCAGGCCGCGCGGGCATAGCGATGCGTGCCTGCAGCCGGCTGGTCCCTTCCAGCGCCAGCGAGCTGGATCACGCGAGGCTTTCCACCCGTCTCTAGCGCTGCGCGGAGGGACGGCGGAGGTGGCGCCACTGGCATGCAGCCGCGCTTTCGCACGCCATGGCCCGACCAGGGGAGAAACGCCGCGCGGATCCGTTGCGGCGCCTTCGAACGCTCCAGCTCAGGCGCTCCATGATGCGTGCTGCGCTGGAAAAGATCGCTTCCAGCGCCGCGGAGGTGGTCGGTGGCAACAGAGTGGCCGCGCACGACAGCACCGCGGCCCGCGCGTGCTTCCGGATCGTGGTTGACTCGACCTCGGACCACGGGCTCCGTTATCGACAATCCGCTCGACACCAAGCAGAAGTGCAAGATATCATATCGTCACCGTGGCCGAGTCCAACGTGAACGCCGTGGCGCGGAGGTTGCTGTAGTCGCAGCAAACCATCTGAGCGAACTGGTCGAAGAAGGGTCCCCACGTTGCTCTCCTCGTCTGCACGCCGGGCTTCGGTGGCTGTGCTTCAGCGCGGCGGCATCAGCACTTCATCAGTATGGCTGCTCTTCTTCCGACCTGTCTGTCTAATCAGCGCGGCGCTCTCGTGGCCAATGGTTTGGGCCTGCTACGTGTGATACTCTTCAACTCGACCTCGTTGAAGCCATGTCCGATTGGCATCGCCAAGCTATGCTGTACACTCATGCGAGCCGCCCGCTATGCACTACGCAGGAACCCGACACTTTGCGCTGATTGCTTGATGACTGGATCGTGAAGACTATCCCACCCGTGCGCGCGCCGAGCGATCGAGTGGAGGGGGGCAGCTTGGTGCTCGACGCGAGCTAAGATACGCTACGAGTGGACCAACCAAGCTCGCTCAAGGTCGATCACCTTGCAGCCTCTTCGTAGACATCTGTCCGAGTGCAGCTGAAGTGATGATCCCAGCGTACACGCCGAAAGCGTGTTTACAAGCCTCTGATGTTAGCGAAAGCACGTTTATTTGAATTATACATATACGCAGTGCCCGTTTGTTGAGAGGCGCTGCGCCTGCTTGTAGTGACTGCGTCAGACTGCGACGTCATGCGCTATCAGTGACGTCAG
>AUWJ02018523.1:0-28957 GCA_000468175.2 Phytophthora cryptogea
AGTGAGCAAGTCCGGACTTCGTCAGGTGATTCTGGAAACCTACAACTACGCCAACACGGTCGTATACGCTGGCTTGGACCTGAACGCCACGAGCTCCAGTGACTTCCCGTGCCCCTCGAACTCGTACTTGGCGATGGCAGGCGAGATCTCACAGAAGCGCATTGCTCTTGGTGGCAGTCGTCTTGCTGTTATCTTGAAGCATTTCGCTGCTCAACTGCGCACGCTGGGCTTGGCCGCCTAAGCTGCTACCCAAGCAGATGTGGACAAGTACACTCAATCGGCTTAGCAGGAATGCCCGAAGGTCGATTTCTTGTATCTACGAATTCACCTTCGATTCCAAAGCACCAGACAACTACCAAGACCAAAACTGCGATAGTATGCCAAAAAGCCTTCGACAAAACGGAAAGTGTTCAAACTATGGCAGATCGGAACTCGTCAAACGCTGCGCTGCTTGTGATATTCACAGGAAATGGACAGCAACTTGTTTCTGTTGTTGCTCAATAAACATCTAGTCACCAATAATGCGTTTTGCTGTCTATCCTTCCGTGCAGACAGCATCGCGATTAACAGCGACTAACGCTGAAGACCAGTAATACATGAACTAGCAAGACCAACCAGTCCATCAAGAATCAGCTTTTCCGTTGAGACTTCCGTCCATGGCACAGGACTCACGCCAGTCGTGAAGTGACTTGAGGTCTTTCAGCCGTGTGGTGTCGAGAGTCCACGGTACCCACCAGGAGCTCGTGACTGCTCGTTGCAGACGAACTCTTTACACGTCTATGACAAGCTTACGTGAATGGACCTCATGCATGCACACAGGCTTCAAGGTGTTCGACTGCTTCGAGTCCTCGTTCTGCACGACGGGCCTCTCCTTGATGAGCGAGCGTGACTACGCAACCCACGAAAGCTCAAGTCTCAGCTCGGCATTTCTCGATTCGCATCGTAGCAAGTGATGAAGGTTTTGGCATTGACAGCGGCCTTGGTGGCATATTCGAGCGTGGTGCCCACGACCCACGGGTGGTGGGACAACGGTCACATGCTCGTCGGTGAAGTGGCCACGCAGCTCCTGGACGCGGCCGATGTCACCACGATCGAGAGCATTCTGTCGAGATGGGACGACGACTTCCCCAACACGGGCGAGATCACCACCGCCGCAGTGTGGATGGACCTCATCAAGTGCACTTCCGTGAGCGCGACGTGTCCGTCTCCGGCGTCTCCGTCCGTCACGAGCATGAGTGACTGGCACTACATTGACCTGCCACTCAACATCAACGGAGACAAGTGGAACAACAAGGACGCCGACCTGACGCTCTTCGATGAGACCATGGGCGGCGACGGTGTGGCCGTCATTGAGAGCAACTTGAAGGCGTTCAAGACGACCAAGTCCAAGTGGGCGGCCAACCTCATCCTGCGCAACTTCATCCACATCTTCGGAGACCTGCACCAGCCCCTGCACACGGTGACGGGCATCAGTGCCGACATCCCCGTCCCTGGTGACGGTGGTGGTAACAGTGAGACCTTCGTGTCTCCTTGTGCTTTCAACAACTTGCACGCGGTTTGGGACGCCGCTGGAGGTTTGTACAGCCTCAACAAGTGGAACCTCAGCATCGACAGCTTCAAGCCGACGCTGCAGAGCAACGCGTCCGAGCTCATTGCACTGCTGGCCAGCACCCCGGACAACTTCACCTTCTCGCAGTACGAGAACGCGTCGTACGACGAATTGGTGACGGCGATGGTGACCAAGTCGGGACTCCGCAAGGTGGTGCTGGAGACGTACGACTACGCCAACACGATCGTCTACTCCAACTTGGACCTGAACGTCACGAGCTCGGGCAAATACGCGTGTCCGAACGCCTCGTACTTCGCTCTGGCCGGTGAAATCTCGCAGAAGCGAATTGCACTCGCTGGCAGCCGACTCGCGGTCATTCTCAAGCACTTTGCGGCGCAACTCCGTGCACTCCACTTGGCGGAGTAAGATGAAAACGACGAGTTCTAGAACGTAAAGGCATCAATTCACATGCTACGGCTATCAGTAAGAAAGAGCTGCACCAATTCATGGTTCTATCAGTACTTCTTCTTCTTGGATAACACGGGCTTGGCACGAATCGGTTGCAGCTTGGGACTCGATTGCAGACTAGCAAAGCTTTTGGCTGCTCGCTTCTGTAGTTCGATTCTCGTCAATGGTCGATCACTGTCCTCGTCATCACTACGGGGTGACTCCGGTTCATCCTCAGCGATTGAGGAATCTCTCATGACGTTCGTCCCTGTCAGTCGTCTATCGATGCTGAATTCGGTGCCTGCCCCAAATGATGCAGTAGCTGGTGTTTGCTGTACGGGACTCGTCGCTAATGGTGAACTTGATCCTACGTAGCCGCTGCTTGTTGCTGGACCATCCAGGAATTCTGGCAAAAGGGCTCGCACAGCATTCACAGACCGAGTCGGATCACTAGGACGCAGGTTCGCTCCTAATGAGGCGCGTTGGGCTTCGGCAGGGTTCTTGTACTGCAGACGGCGTGAAAACTGCTCGATGAGCTCGTTGCTCCGCTGCTCGATAATCTGTTCGACAAAGGACCAACCAGTTCATTAGACTGCCATGTTTCAAAGTGTTGTAGACGAATGATAACCCCACCGCTAGGAATTGAAGGATGTTTCCTTCGGTTATTCCATGCGCAGCCAACAGATCGTTCATGGAGTTGATTCGAGCCTGCACAACAAGAAACGAATGAGTCCCTTGCATTGTCAACTGCATTGAATGAAGCATTCACTTACCACCAGTGCAAGTTGGTCTTCTGATTGTTTTCTAGTGCGCTTTGACGTGTCGGAGTTGCTGCCACCCGAGGAAGTTCCAACGACAGGCTAGCACACGAATAGAGCAACAGCTTTGAGAACGAACGAGCCACACAGCTAGCACATTTGCTACAAATTGTACCGGCATGACGTCGTTGCAACCGAGTGCGTTGTAGAGTCTATCCACCACACGAGCCAGCGGTTGAAATTCTCGAGCTGCTGCAGCTCGAAGTCGTTCAACCTCCGAGTTCTCCTTTAGAATCCTGCAGTAGTAACTCCATAAGTAACAATCTCCACCAACATTGAGAAAACTATCGATGCACCTTTGACGAGTCTCCACTAAGTCATCGACCATCCGCTTTCGAGCGTTAGCGCTGCCGTCCTGCATGTCGCTCTTAATTCTGCATGAAAAATACCACATGAGTATTTGTCCTGGTAACAAATTCTTCAGTTCGACGCTCACTTTTGAATTTCCCGTTCGAGCGCCAATTTCTCGTCTTCGAGCTGCTCAACCTCGTTATTGGTGCTTTGAACGTATCGAAAGAGAGCGAAATTCTCTTCCTCTTTCTTGGAGTACACTTCTACGAGTTCATGATAGTCATCGACTCCCATTTCTTGTTGCAGAGCGGCAAATGTCGTCTCAAACTCCTGCAGTTTTTCGCTGATAGATGCGATATTTTGCTTGTCCTCCAGCATCTACGACAAGTAGTACAGTTAGTGTCTCCTTTTCGTTGATAACTACAGCAAATGCAGAGTACCGACCGTCATGTCGAGCTTTTGCAGCGTTTTCTTGAGTTGCTGCTCGTCTTCGAGCTTCATGTTTCCACGCATAAAATCATCAGATAGATCCATTGGGTCTTGCTCTAGAATCTGCTTCCTGTACGACTCGGCGCTCTCTTTCTCGCGCTTGATAATAGTAGTGAGACTTTGGTAGACTTGATCAAAAGCTTCCTGCTCGTCCATGTTTTGACCCGATAACGAGTTCGCTTGGGATAGAATCTGCATTGATAGTAGTGACCAGTTAGTTGAGCAACTTCATCCCGTTTAACGACAAAAGTCACTTACCCGATCGCGTTCAGCTACAATGAGCGTCGACTGTCGAAAACTCTCTTGCATTTGCTTCTGAATCTCGCGTAGTCGACGTTGGTTCTTCTCGAAGACAGTTTGGCTCAAGACGCGGTTGGCTCGAAGCTCGTCCACGCGGTTCCGAAGCTCAGCGTTGTACGCGACCATTTTGCTTTCTCGAGTTTTGCAAGCCGAAAGTCGATTTTCCAGCTTCATGAGCTCCCGTTGTTCGTCGGCCATCCGAGCTCGGACAGCGTTGGCACCTCCGCCGCGTTGGTCGCATTCTCCACGTTTCAGTCTCAGCTCCTTGAGCTCCTCGCGAACTTTTTTCCAGTGATCGTCAAGCTGTCGAAGTCGGTGCTTCTGCTCCACGAGCAATCGGGCATACTTGTCTCCTTGTACCTGCAGGTTGAAGAGCTGCTCACTCTGCGCTCGGACATTCGACTTGGACATTTTGATGAGAGTTCAAGCTTCTGGGTACTCTTAAAGTTGCTGCGAGTCGAACGTGGCGACCTGGAAGTTGAAACGTGCCAAGTATTTTCGGTTGATGTCGAGTTCCCATTGCATCGTTCATCTTTCTGCATGGACAACCGCTTCAACATCTTCACTCGATTCACATTGCGTTGGATCCGCGTGTCATGTCTTGGAAAACTTCTCGTCAGGCCACGCTTTCTAGCAGCGGAAGTCACGAGAAACCTCACAAGCTACCGACAGTAAAACGAGGCGGTGGGCTTCGAGTTGGTCGTGTAATATCGGTACGTTCATGGAAATGGTTTTGGTTGGACTTCATTCACTCATTGCGCGTTGCAGGACGTCCGTGGTAGTTCGAATTGGGATAATCAATCGTCGAGTCCAATTGTGCAAGAAGAGGAGCGAAGAGTTCAAGAAGAACTCATTGAAATGCTCACGGTCAAGCTCGCGAACAAGGAGAAAGAGGTGGAAATGCTACGATGCAAACAAAATGTTATCGATAGAGAATTTGCAGGCCACAATCGCCAATTACAGCAACAACAGGAAGGGCACGCTCGAGTTGTTAGTGAAATGACGACGGCGAACCAGGATCTGCTGCGGCAAGTGCAGCATCTACAAATTCAATGTGAACGGGTACGACGATTGTTTGTAGCCTAGTTTCTTGTGAAACAATTTCCACTCACTAAAAGATTTTTAGTTTCAAATTGAAAGTGAAACTCAGCGCACCGCTGCACTCGAGCAAAGAAGACTGCGAGAAAAGGATCAAACACAAACTAGGAGCGAGATTAAGGCGCACCAACAAACGCTAGACAGTTTACGGCGAGAACGGCAACAAACACTCAATGATCAGTACGCGCTCGAGAACAGGCTGCAACAAGTTCTCCAAGATCATCAAATGCAGAATAACTTGGTACATTTTTTTTCCTCGTAAGTTTACGAGTTTGAGGAGTGCTCATGTTTCTTATGGAAATACAGATATCTCAGCTAGAATCGATATGTGCTCAACTCGAAAATGAGGTCCGGGAATCTCAACAAGAATGTCAAAAACTTCAAGTGGTGCGTTGTGCGATTGCTGCTCCGGTTTGCCAGCTTCTCTAACAATTGTTGTAGGCAGTGACAACTGAAAGGCAGAAGCGTGAAGATGCCGAACAGTTGTCAAGACGACTTGAAGAGGAAAAACTTACTCTCGAAGAGAAGCAGCGGGCCTTGACAAAGGTGAGCACATCTAAGGACTGCAGTACCAATAATTATTTCTCACTAACCGGTTTGTTGGTTTGTGCAAGACGTTGAAAGGTGCAAGTTCTAGGGCTGCAGACATGGAAAAGAAGCGATCTGAACTGTCCCGCACTGAGAACCAACTTACCGAGCAGCTCGCAGCTCTCAAGAAGGAAAACCTCGAGCTCAAAGCTCGCAGAGGTCAAATCAGCTCACAGACCAAACACCTCCAAGCTCGAGTGGCCGCGCTGGAGAACGCCAACGCTGCACAAGAGCAGAAACTTGAAGTTGCCTCCATGGAGCTAGAATCTGCGCGTAAGTACTGCCGAGACTCTCAATTTCGCACGAAACAGCTCCAGGAAGAAATCGTGTTTCTGAAAAACCGAAAAGTACCAGTCGACAACCATCAAGCGTCCTCAGTACCCGACACCGCGGCTCCATCTTCTGGCCTTGTGTCTTCTCCCAATTCTTCATCGCCTGAGAGCGAAGCAGCAGACAACGTTCCCTGTTGGATGAAAAGTTAACTTTTGTTACCACCCTCGAATATAAGACCTAAAAAGGTATTTGCAGTTTAAACGCTTTTACGCGTCCGTGGCCGAGAGTCCCGCAACAGCTCCATACTCTGCCGGCGCTGGCCTCTTGCCTAGTGCACACTGGATAAGCTGCTTGACCTTGGGGTCCGCTGCATTTTTCCGCTTGCGGCGGCCCCAGGCTTTGCCGCTCACGCGCTCGGCCCGCTCCTGGTCGTTCAGCACGCCCTGGCTCAGCTTCCTGTTCTCGAAGAAGTCCCGCACACAAAAGATGGTCACAGTCTCGCCGTAGTCTGCAAAGATGCAACGAGCGTCAATAATGGCACGCATTTTTCACTGCACGAAATAAATGAGCTCCGTACAATGGAAATTGGCCTCGCGGAACTCCTTTTTGAGCACGGGCTTCTTGCGTCGGGTAGGCTCCGGCTCGGGCTTCTCCTCATCTGCCAATAATGCACGTCAAAAATGCATTTTCACTCGATGTTTGTATGGACGAAAAATGCGCACCTTTCGGGTGCGCACTGCAGACGCCGGGCCGCGCCAGACAGCACTTCTTGCAGGCGCTCTTCTCGCAGCCGGCGGCCACGTGCTTCTTGTTGCTGCAGAACTGGCACGTGCGCTCCGTTTTGGCGCGCTTGGCGGGCGGCGCCTCGAGCTCCACCGCCTCCTGCACCGTGTCCGCCATGCTGTCTAATAATGCGGCAGTTACGATTATTGTGTACCGATTGTGTAATGCATTTATTCGATTAAATGCGAGAACACCTTCTTGAACGTGGCAACTTGCACACAACTCGAGAAGCTCGCCACTGCACAATTCGCACGATTCCATGGTGACGCTGCACGTAAAGACGACGGCGGGGAAGAAGCTGTCAGTGGACGTAGCGCTGGACAGCTCGGTGCTGCAGTGCAAGGAAGCGCTCGCGGGCCCCACGGAGGTCCCGGCGGCGCTGCAGCGACTCATTTACAAGGGTAAAGTGCTCAAGGACGACCAGACCCTCGAGAGCTACGGTGCGTGGGGCAAAAATGCAGCTGCATCTTTGGGAAAAATGCATTTTGACAAGTAAAATGCAACATGAATAATGCAGGCATCCAGGCGGAAGACACCATCTACTTCGTCAAGGGGTCGGCGCGTACGACCGCAAGACCCGCTGCAAGTGCCACTGCAACGCCCTCCCCAGCCCCGGCAGCTGCTGCAACGCCGACGCCAGCCCTGGCAGCCAACCCCTTCAACTTCCCCCTGTTCCCCAATGCGGGGGCTGCTGGTAGTGGCAACATGTTTGGCAACATGCCGAGTGCTGGGGGGATGCCCAGCATGCAGCAGATGCAGCAGCAAATGATGGAGAACCCCGAGATGGTGCGGCAGATGATGGACTCACCGATGATGCAGAGTATCATGAGCAACCCGGACATCATGCGCAATATAATGCAGAGCAATCCAGCAATGCAGCAGCTCATGGAGCAGAACCCGCAACTCAACCACATCATGAACGACCCGGAGCTGCTGCGACAGAGCATGGAGGCCATGCGCAACCCCGCAGCGATGCGTGAGATGATGCGTAACCAAGACACGGCATTGCGCAACATTGAGAGTCACCCGGAAGGGTTTAATGCACTCCGACGCATGTATCACGACGTGCAGGAGCCGCTGATGGACGCGGCTGCCAGTGGGGCACCTGCGCCGCGGGGTCCGGCGTTCACGATGCCTGGTGTGGCTGGTGGAAGTACTGGATCGACGACCAATACGGCGCAGTCTCAGACTTCCAGCGCCGCGTCGACGACTCCTGCTGCACCTGCGAACCCGTGGGCTACACCGGGAGCTGCTAGTGGCACTGCATCTACTGGTGCGGCTGGTGCTGGAGCAAACCCGTGGGGAGCTGCGGGTCTTGACGGCCTTGGTGGTCTTGGAGGCATGGGAGGTATGGGAGGAATGGGCGCGAACCCGGAGATGATGGCGCAGATGATGCAGAGTCCGTTGTTCCAAGCGGCCTTGAACCAGGTGACGAGCAACCCGGAGCAATTCCTCGCGCAGATGGAGACGATGAACCCGCAGATGGCTGCGATGATGAACGCCAACCCGCAGATGCGGCAAATGATGTCGAACCCCGAGTTCCTGCGTCAGGCCATGAACCCGCAGAACCTTCAGGCGATGATACAGATGCAGAACGCTATGAACCAGCTGCGCGGATCCGGACTGGTCCCAGGGTACGCTTACTGTTTCGTTTCCGTGATGACTGTGTTGTGATATTGACACTCGCTTGTATTTTGTTTAGACTTGATGGTTTGAACCTCGGCGACAATGCTGCTGGTGCTGGTACTGCCGGTGCTGCAGGAGCTGCGAACCCTGCTGCCGCCAATCCGTTTGCAATGTTCGGTGGTTTCCCTGGAGCTGGTACGGCCGGTGCTGCAGGATCAGCGAACCCTGCCGCTGCCAATCCGTTTGCAATGTTCGGTGGTTTCCCTGGTGCCGGTTTCGGAGGAGCAGCAGCAGGTACTGCAAGCAGCGCCGCTGCTGCCCCTGCTGGCAATCCGGAGGAGATCTACGCGTCCCAGCTCACTCAACTCAACGATATGGGCTTCTCCAATCGTGAACAGAATATTCGCGCGCTGCAAGCTACGATGGGTAACGTGCATGCTGCCGTTGAGCGCTTGCTCAGCGGCGCCATATAATAAGTGCCCAGGCCTTCTGTTAATCCACCGACCGTAGAGTCGATTGATTCACATCCAATACAAGCCAATTTTTTTTTGTTTTTGTTGGCTGCATTGTGAAGTGGTGTGGTAATTTAAGCACTGGAGTGCCCCTATACGTGTGAACACATTTTCACGGGAGTGCTGATCCAGTCTCCTGAGGTTTAAGACAAACTTTATCGGATTTTTGTGGTAAGCAATGCTGGGGCTCATGGTTCCGTGGCGTGGCGATGTGTTAAAAATCATTAGGAGTTTTCAGTTGAGACGTTGAGTTCACACAGAAAACAACATATTCAATCTGGAACGTATAAATCAAAATAAGCAGTGCTTATTTTAGACCTACATCTGATATTTTAGTCCTACATCTGGTACCATCGAATAGTAGCCCCCTGTTTTTGACCTGAGTGATCCGATACTGTGTGTCAACCGGCAGATATCTCTTGGTTTCGACCACTCAAGCAGCGTTTGAGAAAGCGTTGGGTGGATTACATCGCGCAGCAACTGCGTACGTATTCGGCAAGCGAGTCTAGCGCTAAGTTTGTGCTATCACCTCCGTCTAGAAGCGATGCTATTCATTGGGCTACGACAGCGTGGTGTGAGCTAGGTACACAGGTTATCAGAAGTGGATTTAAGCGTCAAATGACTGAGCCAGCGGCTGACGTCCCTCAGAATATCGTAATTCAACAGTTAGAGCGTCTTCACGCGGTTGAAGAGACCGTCAGTGACGCGGATGATGTCGTTCAGCATTTCCTTGACGGGCAAGAGCAGTAATGCATCAAGCAGAAGATTTGCACTTTGTATACGAGAAAAAAAAATCCTCTTTTTCTGACACGGTTTTTTGTTTGTATATAATTTTGGGGTGTCCGGATGTACACATGGTCTACAGTATGGGAACTGGAACAATGCTGGGGGGTCATGATTCCATGGTGTAAACCCTTGGAAGACGTCGTCGAGTGTATTTTGTACAAAAAGCGCCATGGAACTTGGAGTTCGCCTACCCCTGAGCTTTGCGTGACTATCCCCAGTATTCCAGAAGATTTTTTTAGGCTGACCGAAAGTATCAGCAGCGTAAACTACGACGCGTGGAGATACATACAAAAAAACTATTGCCATGTGGGGCTGGAGAAACCACAAAATATCCCAGTTAACTTTTTCTCGGTGGAAAGTGAAGTTTTGGCTCTCACGGGTTTGTATGGGGCGATTCGGTATCAGAGCCCCAGTCAATTGTACCTCGACACGCTGGATAAAATCGCCGCTTTGGACCCAAATTTGCACTTTGAAGAGGCTGGACTGGAGATCGCAATACCCTTTCGACTGTACTACCAACCGGAGGTATCCACAAGAACCTTCTTGGAGGAGCACGAACAGATTCGACAAGCGGAACATTTAAAAAAAAAATCGACTATGATCAGAACCAAACACCAGGGAATGATTGATTACGAATTCTGATTGTTTCACAAATTTTAGTTATTTTAGGAATTTCAATAATTTTTTCACTTCCTTTTTCACTTAGAATGGCGTGTTTTCCATTATCTCTAAAATATTCATCAAGGAGTTCTGCGAAGAAACGAATGAAAATGAGGTTGTACAAGTGGCGCCTGGATCGATTCATTGTTCGTTTGTAGTGGTGCCGATGATGGCAAGCTACAAGAACCTCGCACTTACCCCCAACTTGGTCGAAGCATTAGGCAATTTGGTCACTCGCAATGTCTGGTTCTCCAAAATTGAAGTATCCATGTTTGCTCGCCAGGAATTGGTGGTAGGTGCTCGCGCAATGAAACAGGTCGTTGGTCACCTTTTTTTCTCGGTTGTTTGACAGCTCTGCACGCAGCCCAGAACTATCGATTGCACGGTACACGCCAGAACTCGACTGGACCACAGACATGAACCCGCTCCAGTTGGGAGCGATTGAGCTAAGATGGGATGGCTGGTCACAAATCGAGGGGTTTGAGGCGATGTGTTCTGCCTTGGTGCGAGCTCAGACGACTAAAAAACTTGAAATTCGCTTTGCGGTTTTCCAACTGCCGCCAAAAAACTGTAGAGCGCATCTAGTGTTAGTCGAGCGAATTCATGAAAACCAATTGTCAGCGATTTCAGGCGCCCATCGCTGTGATTAGTCGATGAGGACTCATAAAACACCAAGTTGCAACGCCGCACTTAGCATCTTCCAAAGCCAGGAATTAAGACATTCATCCATGCGCTTGCACCATCGTCGCTGAATGGCCGAACAAAAGCTATCGGTGACTCGAACGTCAGCACTTTGTAATTCGCCACCGGTTGGCCATCACTACTGAATTGCCATCGAACGGGAGCTCCACTAGTCAGCATCGCCTCTCTTTCATCAAAAACGCCTCGGGGACAGCCACAAAGCAGCTCTTCGGGATGGTCAGACTGCACAATGGAGATGAAATCTTCAATGTCTTGGGTGGTCATGCTTCCAATTGAAGCAAGAGAGAGATTTCCCACTGCACAGCCCACTCGAGCTCGCTTCGAGAAAAGTGCGTACGCTAACCACTTCCATAACTTGTTACTAAGATCCTGGTTGTAGCCGGCGAGGTTGGTCTGGAAATATAACTGGTCTTCTGAAGTTCTTGGAGATCAACCGAGCAACCTCATCACTTGATATTCTCAAGGTTCTTGAGTGTTGCCCGAATCTGGAGCAGCTTTCGATCTGTGGCAAATGTGCAGACATACAATTGCTCCGAGGCCACAAGCAGAACGTGTTGGCCGCGCTGGTGTGAATTTGGATGACGCTGGGGCACTTGCAGATGAGCTGCACAACGTGGATGGAGTTATCACGAAGTGCGTTTGCCAATTGCGTCTTCGTTTGCTAGAAGAAGCACTCCGTCTCAGAATGCCTCACCTCAATAAAAAAGCGTTGGACGCTACCCTTTCCATGCTAAAGACAAATCAAACCTTGGAGCACCTCGAAGTTGTTGCCACCTTTCGAAACAAACAATACGCTAAAGCCTTAAGATGAACCACCTCGTCCCGATCAACCGAGCGCTCAAGCTGCCTCAAGAGTTTAAGGCAGCGTTTCTGAGTGTGGTGTCACCCCGACCGGATTTCCCACTTGACACGAAGAAGCAAAAGCATGGGACGTCACCCACCACATCTACGATCTGTGAGCTGGACCAACTCGCACTACTCCGGATTTTTAAGTTTGCAGCTCAACCTGTTCTTCGCCTAGTATACTTTCGTATGGAAGCTTACATAAATGAACAGGGGATACTGGTGGGAAATTAGATAGACTCGCTTTTACTGCTGCTGAAAGCAATCATACAGCTCACTGAAAGTCCCCAAAAGTAAATTCGCGTAATTAATTGCTTCGGTGTAGAGTTAGTGAAGAAAACTTTGTCGTACGACTAGCTATCACAAAATGAGTGACAGCAAAATTAATGGAGATAAAACGAGTTTTCTTGTCCCGCATGACACGCCGCATTGAAGTAGCAATGGATGCGCTTCAAAGAACTTCAAGGTCTCTCTTCCATTCAGTTTCTTAGGTTTGGTCTCCGCTAATGTCGTCCCCACCGCCTTCTCCGAGAGTGTTTGTGCAGATTGAGTCTCCAATTCATGACAATGAGGACGGAAGTTGTTCGTCTTGTGAGCGAAAGTCTCTAGTACCGGATCCGATGCCTTTCGTGCTGGAATGGCAGCAACTCACGTTGAAAGTGGAGGCTCAACGTAGCAAGAGGCAGTTAAATGCACCGGAGAAGGTGATTCTGGACAATTTGAGCGGCAGTGCACGCTCTGGAGAACTTTTGGTGCTGATGGGGCCTTCCGGAGCTGGGAAGACGTCACTGCTGGACTGCATCGCAGGAAGGAACCGACGAGTCGTCGGTCGAGTGACTGTGAATGACAAACTACTAACCGACTGGACGCTAACTCTGATGACGTACGTGGTTCAAGACGATCTCTTGTACGAGACGCTCACCGTCCGTGAACATTTGATTTTTCAAGGGGAACTCCGTCTCGGTGGTGTCAATTCTTACGTAGAAATTGCTCGTCGAGTGGACAAGGTCATGCGTGAATTTGGGCTTACCAAGGTAGCAAACTCGTTGAGTGGAGGTGTGAGAGTTCGTGGCATCTCTGGAGGTGAACGTAAACGGTTGTCGCTTGCGTCCGAAGTACTGGGAGATCCAGTGATTTTCTTCGTGGACGAACCGACTTCAGGACTGGACAGCTTCATGGCCGAGTCGGTGGTGCTGCAATTGCAGCGCATCGCGCGTCAGGGGAAAATTGTGCTGGCTACGATCCACCAACCCTCGTCGGAGCTGTTTGCACACTTCGATCGACTGTATTTGATGGCGAACGGTGCAGTTGTGTACGATGGTCTCGCGAAAGACGCAGTAGCTTACTTCAGCTCTCTCGGATACCCGTGTCCAGCGTTCTTAAACCCAGCAGACTACTTCATGCGTCAACTAGCTGTTCTGGACATTGAAAACGACCAAAGTGGAGCTCTGCGTGTTCAAGCATTAATTGATGCGTGGAAGGAAGCCACAGAAAATGCGATTGACGAGTTCGATCCAGCTCGCGTGTCGGACGTGAACCAAACACCAACTCTCGAAAGTAGAAAGCGTTTAGGTTGGTTTTCACAAGTGGTGACTTTGGCACAGCGGAACGTTGTGCGCTTGCTGCGTGACAAACTGGCACTGCGCGTGGCCATCCTGCAATCTCTCATGACGGCAGTAATTGTCGGACTCGTGTATTTACAACTCGATCTGGGCCAGACTGGCGTGCAAAACTTCGTGGGCGTCTTCTTCTTCATGGTTGTGAGCCAAACGGTGATCACGGCCAATGGACAATTCAGTTCTGTACCATTGGAACTTACTCTCGTGACGCGCGAGCACCAGAGCGGACTCTATCACGCGGCGTCGTGGTATCTTGCCAAGAACTTCAGTGAGCTGCCGATGCAAATTCTTCTGCCAATGGTTTTCTTCGTGCCAGCGTACTTTATGATCGGCATTGATCAAGGTGCGCTAGTGTACGTCTACCAGCAAATCATGATCATCTTGGTGCACAGTGCTGCTGTTGGTTTCGGCTACATGATTTCCTGTGTGTGTCGGCGCGCTGACATCGCCCCAATCATTGGAATTGTCGTTTTGCTACCTATGGTTTTGCTGGCTGGGTTGCTGATCAACTCGGACGATATCCCAGTCTACCTTATCTGGCTCGAGTATATCTCCCCACTCAAGTATGGTTTCGAAGGACTCATGAAAATCTTCTGGGAAAACATTGAAGTCATTTCTTGCCCGTCTACAGCTAGTTCTTGTGTTGCACATTCAGGAACGCAAGTGTTGGCAACTTACAGTATGCGTACCCGATCTGCACTTATGGATGGATTGTTACTATTGGCACTTAGCGTTGGCTTTCGAGTTGTGGGGTTTGTAGCATTACTTTGGAACCTCAAGAGCATCAGCCGTTAAGTGCTCAACTGTTTTGTTGTGACAGCGTAGCCAAATACCATCAATCGACTCGTTTTTCCTGTTGAGACCCCACATTTCAAGGCCCGGAATGGTTGACAAGATGAAGGAAGAGCTCAAAACGGTTCTTCGGTCTCGAATGAACTCGGCCATCAATTCTGCTTGTCTTGATTTTGAACAATGCATGGTGCTAGCCTCAGCGAAAGCTGAAGACAACGAAACTGCAGAGTTCGATCGCTACTACGACTGCTGTCAGCAGTTGATCGAGTACATTTCCAAGACCATGGACACTTCTCCGGACTTTGTGAGGCAAATGAATTACGTGATTCTTGCTTCTCGCAGCAACACGAACCAAGACATGCTGGATTCTGTGCTGGAGCATGACGTGTGGTTCCAACGTCGAGGTGCTGCTTCGAAGAGAGAAAAAGCGAGTGCAAAGGATTTTCGTTTTGTGATGTCTTCCGACAGACCAGGAACTTCGCTGACTTTAGGGAAGAGAAAACACTCAAGTAAATCTCGCACCGAGGACGTCACTGCTAACTACCCAGACAGTAATGAAGGCGATTCCTCCGACGAAGAACTGTTGCAAAATGGATTAGATGAGATGAATCGCTGTAAAGATGAGAACAGAAAGGTTGAAAGCACTCCCGAAGCAGCAGATTTGCAACACCAAGTGACAACTAAAAAGTGCCAACAACTGAATGAACAATCAGTTGATCACTTGTGTTTGCTGAAGCCGCAAGGACCTGGACAGCTCGAGACAATTACTCGATTGATTCAAGATACCAACAAGATGGTAGACGCTCAATTTTGTGATCCACCGGAAGGATACCTCTGCTCTCGAGGCTGCGCTAAAGTGCGTGAGGAGATGACCACCGAGTCAGAAATACGATGTATTTTGCGTAGTGTTGGAGCACACTTGGACGAGTGTCAAAGCCCACAATGCGAGCTGAAGATTCGCGTTGAGCTGCGTAAAATGGCACACCTTGTGGAACTGAAGCAGCTCGATAGCTGCAGCATTCGACGCAAACTGCGCGACATCAAACTCAACTGGTCAATGGCAGACGAAGGTGAAGCGTGCGTGGTGGATCCGCAGTTGTGTAAATCTGAGATTGAACTGCTGGAAAGGAGTTTACGGTCCAACAAGGAAGACTTGGTTGTGCTGGAGAAGAAGAAAACTTCACTATGTACAGTCATGGACAGTATTCGGCTGGATTGGCGCGATGAAGTCGTCGAAAGTGCTCAGGCGCTGCACTACGTTCCTGAAGAGTAGGAACTTGGCGTTCAATAATCAGTATAATGTTGTCATGAAAGTCTTTGAGTTCTTGGTTCTGCATATTCGACCGAAGGAACTACAAATACCCCATCAAGATGGCCCCACCGATAGCAGCAATTGCTATCAAGTTGGTTGCTGGGACAGCAGCGTATTCGTGCTCTTGAGCGTGCATCAAGGACAAGTACATGGTTCCAAAAGCAATTGCCAGGCTCAGTGGCACCCATGGAAAAGTGGCAGATGCAACCTTTTTCCCCCATTGAAGCTCCTGTTCCTCTTGTTGAGCAGTCAGACTTGTCCCCACCTCTTTATGCCATTCCTGACAACAAACCACAAGTTAGTGCAGGATCTGTAAAGTCTGCAGCAATAAAACTACGTACGCGTAAAAGGAATTCCTCTCGGCTTGCATCGCGAAGGCTAGTGTACAATTCTTCCAACAAGGGCGGGAAATCTTCCTGGAAGCGCTGAAATTCTTCTTCACGCGCAATGACATCTGCAAGATGCGTCTGCACAAACCTCATTGCGACTTGTTTTAAGTGTGCAGCGTGCACTAATTCGGCAACCGCCAGCACTTCGAGACAATTTTCAGCCGTGACGCGAATGGCATGTTCGCACAGTCGCTTCATTCGCTCCAATCCGTACTTGTCCCCTGCTACAAGGTCTTCTAGCAGCTGATCGCCTGCCTCGTCGAGTTCACTTTCGTGTTCCGGACCATTATTGTCGCCCTGGTCATCTTTCATTTTCGACGATGGTAGCACAACTTGGTCGTAGTAAATGAAGCGAAGGACTCGCACTATCCCAGCATACGAGTCCTCCACATTGACAACTGCTAGAGCATTCGAGGCGCCGTTGATATGAGTCGAGGACCGTTGAAACGCGAGAACGGCTCTGAAATATTCGCTTCGAGCTACAAGCATGCATCGATGCACGGGAATGCTGCGTCCTTCCGCTACTAGGACTGTATCCGCCCATACCTCGTCACTTAGAGCGAACTTCATGTCATCATTCAGCGTTCGAGTAACCTCGTTCAGAGTTTCTTTCTGCCCCTGTGAATCGTCTTCACTGTTATTGTCGCTGAAGCCTTCATCTTCTTCAGCAATCTCTTCGAGTCCAGGAAACGCTGCTGCATTTTCAAGTAACGAGGACGGTGATGCTGAGAACAAACGCTCACGACATAGCCGAACTAGACTTGGCATTTTGTAGACTCGAGCTGCTCGCTGGACGTCGTTTACCAGATAATACCCACTCTTGCTCAGCTCCATGGTAAAGTTGTCAGTGTAGATGAATTCTACCAGCGCTCGAGCCACGTCTACACGAAGCCGTGGCAACAGAATTTCCATAGGCTCAATTGGTGATTTGCTGTCCGTTTGGTTCTTGTCGCGTCGATTTTGCTGCTGTTCCTCCTCCTCTAAAATGAGCTCACGTAGTACAGGGCTTCGTTGGGCAAGTAGAAGTTTGTGGGCTAGAATACGCTGACCCGAGACGACCAAGACCAGATCAGCACCAGTCTCGTTCCGTTTGTCTTGCTTTAGCGAATCGCGGTAGAGCTTATCCATTGACCGACCCAGAAAACTTCCTGAAGTCAAAGCGATTGTCTGACAGCCACCGCATACAACGTGCTCGACGCTGTGTGTCCCTATAGCGGCAAAAACTTGGTTGTTCGCTGGTGTTTGTCCAGAATTTACGAGTGTTGGGAGACTAGAGAGAACCAAACTTGCATAGTTAGTTCCTCCGCTTTCGCTGAAGTAGTTTTCTCCCCACATGTAGAGATCTCCAGTGTCGGAGATAGCAGCGGCGTGTTGTACACCAGCACTGATACGGGAAATACGGATGTCGGACGTAGCGAAGCAAGGAATCATTTGCGGTGTCATCCACTTGAGGCATGGCAACGTAGGAACTGGTCCAGAAGGCTTCTTGCCCTGAGAAAAAAGCCGTTGATGCCGCTGAAGTATCGTCTCGGCTAACAATGCATTTTTCTCGCTGCCGTTGAGACCGTGACCAAGAACGGCACTACCGCAAGCACCCCAAGTCCAAACTTGACCATCTCTCGATAGTGCCATGCTCCAATTCTCACCCGCTGCAACGTCGCGCCATTGCTTGTCTCCTTTCGGATTGAATACTGTTGTTGGACTAAGTGCATCACTGGCATCACCTCGTCCTTGTTGCCCATTATTTCCTCGCCCCCAAGTTACCAGGTCTCCATCTTGTGTTAATCCAACGCAGTGTGCATCACCACAAGACACTTTGACGAACAGTGCTTCCCTATTATCATCATCACTAGCAAGCGACGCTTTCAATGTGGAATAAACGCTCTGAATCCGCTTCGGTTTGAGCTGAAATGACTGCAATTGCTTCCGTACGGCGCCTCCTCCATAGCGTCTTGATGTTCGAGCGATGATAGGGATTCGTCCGAGTCCCAATCGACCGTCACCCCACTTTCCCCAAGAAAATGCGTGACCTTCACGAGTGAGAGCCACACAAAACCCACTTCCACACGAAACTGAGGACGCTGAAGTCGTCGATAGCATTTCATCTTTCAAATTGATGCGTTGAGGTGTCGATGCACTTCTTAAAGTGCCTTTTCCAAGCGCGATACCCACACCCCAAGTAAAAAGACCTCCGTCCTGAGTCACAGCAGCAGAATGCGCACCGACCAGTTCATCTCCACCACAGGAAATGTCTTGGACAACTATCAGATTGTCAAAAAAGTAGTCCACTAAAGTAGGCTGCCCCACGTAGCCCGTCTCTTTGTATCCAAGCCCCAAGGCGCCATCCATTGCGTGCCCAAAAGCAAATACCAATCCCATATCGTTTAGAAACAAGGTGTGAAAGCGACTGCAAGCTGCTTGTATGATGCGATTCCTTGGAAATGGCTGAAGATCGTATTTGACAACAACAAAAGCAAGCTGTTAGCCACGAAACCACGTAATAACCATCTGAAAGGAACCCACCGTTGCAATTTCAACCTTCCTGAACGTGTTTCCCATCGCTTGATCTCCTTGGTGCTTTTCGTCTGAGATTGGGTTTTCATCATGCGAGCCCCACACAGCAACCGAGAGGATTTCCGGTAATGCCGTCGTCGAAGAAAGTTGCTGTGTCGAGCGTGGGGATTTGGTACTGGGGCTTGTTTGATCTCCACTATCACTATCGGAAGCTTTCGCGGTTGAACTTCCCTCATCTACACCATTCATCGCAAATGTTATTGCGATAGATGCTTGGAACGTGTTGGCTCTCGGCGATGATTGCAGATAATTAGCTTTGGATAGAAACACACAGCAGCGAGTACATGACGATAGACTGGAATCTCGGTCCACGTCCGAACTTGGCGAGGACGAATCTTCTGATTGATCATTGATTCGTGGTCGCAGTACAGAAGTCGCATTCGACTGAACGAGCAATCCCCACTGGTTGTCTTGCTGTGATTCCTGCACAACCGTCTGCAGATAATATCAACAACAGCCCTTAGTACATGCATCTCACGGTAAAAAACAAAAACAAATTGAGCACGACGTACCTCACAGACTCGATTGCTTTGGACCCAATGAAGGGATTCCCGTTGGTACGGAAAGTAGGTGCTGATCGCTCCCAGAAGTCTCCGCTGCTGCTCTTCGAGAAGTAAAACCATCAGCTCTGCCGCAGCATCAGCACGTTCCACGGGGACAATGTGGTCACAAGCAACAATTTGCCGTCTTAACTGCGAGATGAAGCGGTTGTACGACACACTGAGCTCCGGTGAAGCTGCCAGCGACAAAAAGACGAACGACGTGTCTCGCACGCAGGTCGCGAACCGAACCGTCAAATCTCCACCCACTGCATTGAAAGAGTTCTGCAGCTTCTCTATATCCACAACGGACGCTGGAATGTCGATGGTTCCGCCTGCACACGATCGAAAAGTGGCTTTGACAGTCTAAAAAACACAGTTTTCAGACATCTGAAGAGCAACAAATGAAATAATGTAGAGGTCAATTACCTGCAGATATTCTTCTTTTGTCAGTTTGGTAGCTGCAGTTGCAACGCCAATGCAATCTGCAAACTCTTCCTCGCTCTCCGTGTCCTCTGCAGCAACTGAATCCGCTTTAGAAACGGAGATTTTCAGTGGCGAAGACGCCGCTGAGCACATTCGCTGCAGGATTTCGTCCAATTGGTGCGTCGACTGGATCATTTCCTCCAACATGTTGGAAGCGTTCGCTGCCATTCGATGCGGCTCTAGAGCTGTCGCCTTCATTGCGTTTGTTGTCGGAAGATCGCAACCGACGTCATGTGCGACGTGTGCAGACCTTCTTTTTGTATTGCAACTACTCACTTCAGTATTACACACGTCACATATCTGGTGGAAACGTGATGTGTAGGTAGTGTCCATTTCTAGCTTAAAATGTATCCATTTCTAACCTCAAATGTATCCATTTCTAACGCGAAACGACGCGAACAAGTGCAATGCTCCGGACGTGACCATGCAGACCCCCGCTCCATCTCTGCGGCTGCGTCTGCTTGAACCTTGTATTGGCGTTGTTTCTGGCGGCACGCGGCTGGTCCTGCATGGGGTGGGCTTCCGTCCTGCGCCGCACTCGCTCATCGTCCGCTTCCGTGTGAACCTGCAGGATCCAGAGGAGCAGGACGTGCTGTTGGACAATGTTTACGTGGACGCAAGTGACCACAATGCATGGACAAGTCGTCAACCCATCTCCAATATTGTGGACGTCAGTGGACGCTTCCTATTGGAGACGCAGATGGAGTGCGTCCTCCCGAGCTTCGAGCGACAGACCAAACGAGCCATCGCGGCGCGCACGAGTCTCGCGGCGTCCTCTGCGTCCGTCAAGAGCGCGCCGCAATTGGTCCCTTTGACGGTCGAGGTGATCCTCAATGGCGGCGAGCAGCGGTCCAATGCGCTGACGTTCAAACTGCATCAACCGCTCGAGGTGCGCAAAGTGAGTCCGCAGAGTGTCCTCATGGCGTCCCCCGCTGTCGTCGTCACGGCGACGCTCAACATTTTAAAGTTTCCTGTGCCGGTGCTCAATCGAACGGCTGTGAGAGCGGGACAGAAGCCGCTCGAGGTGCTGGAAGAGATGAACGTGCTGCCGGTGTTTGTACGAGTTCGACAGGCGTCGCAGCGGACGGGGGCTATCTCCGAGCAGACGAGGGAGGGCAAGTGGAAGCTGTCGCCTCTGGGAGTGTACGAAGTGGAGTTTGATGCAGCGGCGATGGGTTTTGGTGCGGCGAGCATCGAAGTTACGTTGAACCGTGTGGATTTCTTCCGATGTAGCAGTGATTCGCCACCGGAAGGCTATGGGTATCGCGTCCATCGAGACGTGCTTTTAAGAGCTCTGGAACCTGCGTGTATTAGTGTGACGAGTGGGCAGGTTACGGAGGTGAGATTGATGGGGGACGGATTCGTTGATACTGGAGATCTCGTGGTGGCGCTCTTGCAGAAGGAATTGCCAGCGCAATTGGTGAATGATGGCGAAGGAGACGGAGAAATGGTGGCGAATGCAGCAGCAAACACGAAGGAAGTGCAGGTGGCGCAGCTGAATGCAACGTACTTTAGTAAGAATGAAATTCGCTGTACCGTTCCAGCCAATATGCCGTTCGGATGCACGTCCTTCAGTGTTTCATTGAACGGAGGGCGCCAATTTGGCCAAGCTCGCGTCGTGGGGTTGCTGTATCGAGATCGTGCATTGCTAGATGCCTCTCCAGCAAGCAGCAGTTTGTCGGGTGGAACTCCAGTAACCATTCGCTATGCGCCGTTGACACTAGAAGACGTCGATGCTTTTTATCAGCTGCAACGACTCGATCCACCACGACGTATTCGGGTACGCTTTCAACCGATTAGCTATAGCCTTGCCGATGTCGGCGGTACTCTTGCTAAACCAGTTTTCGCAGAGGCCTCTGCTGACACACCCGGGGTGATCACTTGTCGGACTCCACACTTTCTGGAGAATATTAAAGCTTTGAACGGACTAAGAACGAGTGGATCGAGCGAGAGCGACGGAAACAGCGTTCCTTACATGTGGCGATTTACGGTCAGCGTTGCGCTTGGTAGTGAGTTTTATCAGGGAGCTTTGCCGTTTTCGTTCTACCTTCCACCCGTGATACGATCTCTTACTCAACACCACGGTCCGTCTTCGGGAGATACGTGCGTAAAGCTTCGTATGAAGCACAAAGTCCCACCAAGACTAAAGCTGCTTCTACGCTTCTCCACACTTAACTTTGCGAAAAGCATGACTGTCGACGGATACACGGTGGAACGGGTGACTGCTACTCAACCTGATGAAAACACAGCAAATCTCAAGGCAGACGCAACAACACCTGAGCAAACTGTTGAAGAAGATTGGGAGTATTTGATTTCATGCCGCACACCGCAGTGGTCTGAAAAGTCGACGATGAACTCTGGAGAAGTGCCGCATTTGACGATCGTACAAGTTTCGTACGATAACGGAGTAACTTTCTTTCCTGCAATTGATCCCCCACCGTCAACCACGCACCCGAACCCGTTAACAAAGGATCTGTCGTACTTGTGCTTTCTTTTCTACCCGCCTCCGATTGTGCGAACGGCGATTCCTCTGTCAGCAGACATTCTCGGTGGCAGCTACATTCGACTGCAGGGTGAAAACATTGTCGACCACGGTGCCCAGCCGTCGGTCATTTTTGAATCGCCTACGATGAGTCGTAGAGTGACTGCATTCGTTGAAAAGGGAGAGTTACGATGTTGTGCCCCACCATTCAATGTTGGACTTGCGCGTGTCTTCATTTCGCTCAATGGTGAGCAATATACAATGTGCAGACTTCACGATCCAGAGACCAACGCGCCGTTAGAATTCATCTTCTACAGCTCGCCCACTGTAACCCGTATCAGTCCCCTATGTGCCTGTGTGCGCCAATCGAGCAACCTGCGGATATTCGGCACGAATCTCATTGAAACGGATCGAATCAAAGTACGCGTAAGCTTTCCCAACTCTCAAGGATCCGGGCGTCGATTAGTTTTTAAAGACGTACCTGGAAGAGCTCGTGACGGTGTGATCACAGCTACTACGCCTACTTTTCCAGACGAATATGCAAACCAAAACGCTCAAGTGGACGTAGCGTTAAACGGAGCAGACTTTTCGGGAACTTCCGTTCCTCTCCGGTATTTTTCGAGGTATATCATTTCACGCGTGGACCCCCCTCTCGGAGCGTTTGAAGTTCCGGTGAACCTGACGGTGTATGTTTCTCCTGTGGTTATCACGGACCATGTACGGGTACGCATTCGATTGAGTATCGTGAGCACCGAAAGCGAAATGTACGATAGAGAAGGCACAGAGGTTGTTTATGGCCCTGTAGACGCTGGTTCATGGACTGCAAATGCCGTGTCGTTCACTGTTCCGCCACTGAGTAGTCTTCTCGAAAGCCTGCCGATGTTGACTACTGCGATTGTGGAGTTTTCATTTGACACTATACAGTATCATGGCGTTGGCAACTTGCGAGATCACTATCACGTGTACAATATGCCCCAGCTCACATCTGCCACTCCACTGTTTGGGGCTGCCGATAGAGAAACGAAAGTTATAGCACACGGTGTCCACATGAAAGTTGGAGATGTTGTGAAGCTAACTCTGTTTCTCGAGTCTCAGCTTGTCGACAAGACAAAACAGAAAACAAAGTCTCGCCGCGTTACAGCAAGAGCGGCACCGGTTCCTGTTGCTACCGTCATTGCAGATGTTAATGTCAAGCGACAACGCTTATCCTGGACTTGTCCTTCACTCGTACAGCTTCGTGCAAGTCCAGATCGGCAATTTCCTCCACTTGTGGCTGCATCTCCTACGATGCTGAATGGGGTACCAAATCGTCGAGCCCAAGGCGATACGGCTAAGGGAATGCTGCTACCAGAACGGGTTGTTATGCAAATTAGTGTCGTCGATGGACAACCGACGCCGCTGCCTTTTGTGTTTCGATATTACCGAGCTGCTACACTTGTGGCGATGAACCCGCGGGTGGGATACGTCTGTAGTGGGTCCTTAGTTTCTTTCGAGTTTGCAGAGCGTATCGCTACCCCCACGGTGGACTTTCGGTTTGGAGAAAGTCTCCCCATGACAGGACGAATTCGAGACGAGCGCTTTGTAGAATGCTTTTCACCAGAACTATCTGTGGGGTCTCACAGCATTAACATTTCCTTTAACGAGCAGCATTTCGAACCGGCCGTGCTGATTGAAGGACCATTAGCGAATTTGAAGGAGAACGAGCCTGTGCCAAGTTCTGCAGCTTCGTTTCACGCTTTTCCACTTCCCGTATTTGTGCTTCCTCCAGCAGACCGCGATCGTGTCTACGCGTTTGGACCAACGTCGGGTGGCACGGTGGTGATCATAAAAGGCATGGGGTTTGTGCCCGATACGAAGATCTACGTTCGATTTGCTTCTCAATTTCAAGATGCCTTTGACGGAGAAGCTGAGATCATCGCGAGTGCAATAGTTGTCGACAATGAGACTATCAAGTGCGTGTCACCCCCATCAACAAGGTTGGGACGCGTCGTACTCCACGTCTCCTACAACTTGCAGCAGTTCAGCGACTCCACTTGTTTCTTCGAGTATCACGCCCCAACCCGCTACGTTGCGAAAGGAACTCTTTGTGGTCCCATCTCGGGTCAAACACCTTTGAATCTGTTGATCGAAGACACAAAAGGTTTGCCGAGTTTGACGCAACTGCTTCAATGTGCTGTGCGGTTTGAAAGCGAGAAGCGTCAAGACACTTGTCATGTTGAAACTATTGACGCTCAATTCGATACGGAAACACGAATCTTATCGTGCATCACACCAGCTTGGCCTTCCAATGAGCTGGTGGGGTTACGAGTCTCGCTGTCACGTGGAGATGGCGAATTGTTTGAGGATACGCGGATCAAGTTTCTCTTTTACGACCCGCCAGAAGGAGTGATCAAGATTGAGCCTTCTGCTGGCCCAATTGGTGGAGGAACGGAGGTGCTGGCGTGGTGTGGCAGCATTGTTGAGACTGGCGAGATCGTTGTATCAATTCAGCTCACAAAAGACGAACCAAGTCGTCGAAGTACTACAAAGCGCACAGACAGCAACGTAAGTACAGATACAGATTTTCTCGCGCCGTTGCCACCAAAGACGCCCAAACTGCGCAGTACCCAATCGATGGCAGTACAGACGATTGTAGTGCGAGGAGAAATTGTCGGTGAAGCAGTTCGGTTCATTACTCCGTGCGTGGAAGGACCTTGTACTGCGGTGTTGAGTATTTCGTTGAATGGGATTAACTACACGTCTGCCCAAAACCCGCTTCACTTCACGTACTACGTGGAGCCAATCCTCCGACGAATTAACCCTGGCTGGGCAGCAGTGGAAGGCGCAAACGACGCTCTTGTCATTGAAGGAGAGCACATTCGTGATTTCGGTTGCCACCTATTAGTGCGATTCAGCCTACAAGACGACAAACAACCAGAGGAGCATGGCCTCGTGGTTGGTGCTCAATTCGTTCCAAACTCGACAGCGTCTGCTACTGGTGACGGAGCTCTAGAATGCGTGTTTCCAGCGGCATCTCCCGGTTTTTACGAACTCGAGATCAGTCTAAACGGACAGCAATTCTCGCGGTCGCTGTATGTGAGCAAAACGTTTGGCAATTTGAGCGGAACTGCGTGCACCGCGCTACTTCCGTTCCGACACTTTGCATCACCTTTTTGTCTAGCTACAGCAACTGGGCCAGCGGCAGGAGGCTCCACCGTAGTGCTTTTTCTCGGTGGAAGGCTTCTGAAAATATTGTCAAGGGAAGCCAAATGTCAAGTACAGTTCACACCAATCCGAGGTGCCGAGAGGGCTGTACGACCATCGTCAATTTCAAATACCAGCGGTTCTAGTCCACTCAAAGCGTCTACCAACATTTCGGCTGAAGTTATCTGTATGATTGGAGAAATTGACCAAGTGAATGCTCGCGTAACCTGTCGAGCGCCATTGTTACGTGTTGCCTGTGTATCGGTTGTGGACGTTTTGCTGCCCGGCGGATACGGAGCTTCATCAGCGTGTCAGCTCTTTGGGGTACGGCAAAATGAGCGTGAAAAATACTACTCGTACGAATCTCCAAGTATCACCGAGATCGCTCCAAGCTGTGGCCCAACTTCTGGTGGAACGCAACTTGTGATTGGAGGTGCCAACATCCTGGATACAGCGCAGATTTTCGTTCGCTTCCGCTCTAACGTGAATGAACGGGAGTTTGTTCTTGTGCCGGCACAATACAGCCGAACGTTTCCCGGTGGGTCTTTAAGTGCTTCACCGCTCATCATTTGCAGCACACCACCCGTCGAATTTGTAGACAAAGTGAATTCAAATGGGACCGATTCCGCTGTTCAAAGCACGGCTCAACTTCCTTCTCAAGCGCAACCTTCTCCACGTATCCGTGAAGGAGCTGCTGCTGGCAAAGCACGCACCCAAACCTATCAAATGCTGGCTGATCAGAGTCTAAAGGTTCAAAGAGCTTCGACCGCTAATGGAAGTATCGACAGTGAATTAACTGGACTAGGCACCCTGCGAATCACACGAACAACCGCCAAAGCTACACCTCGCGGGAATACCGAAGCTTGGACAGCTGAAGGTGGAGCCACCGTACTAGTTGATTTCACGCTGAATGCTGGGGAGCAATTTATCGCACACAGCGTACGCTTTCACTACTACCAGGACATTGAGCCACGTCACGTGAAGTGGTCACCACGGCATTTACCTACACAATGTTTGGGTAGCCGACAAGCTGTCGATTCTCGTCTCCTCATCTTGACACTTCCCAAGGCATTTCGGTTGACTGACTCGCCTGAACGAGTTTGCTTTCGCTTCGACAGTGTTGACTCCAACCAGCTTGTAACTAAACGCCGCCGGTCGTTTGTACTGCTCCATGAGACGGAGACACGCACCGAACTTGTTATTCCAGACTCTCCGAGAACTCAACGACAGTCAACTATGTGTCGCCCAAGCACTTACTTCAAAAACAGCGTCGTGACTCCGGGCTCAGAGAATCTTACGCCCACGACTCCAGAAACTACAGCCACACCTCCGGTTTCAAGACGTCCTGCTCTTGATAGATCAACGACAGGAATCCCAAGAAGTACACCAGCAACACCAGATACTCCTCGTGCTGCAACACCAGGATCATCTCCATGTATCGCAGCGAAAGTCACCAGTGCGAATGAAGTCACGTGCTCAGTGCCAGACTTCACGCATCCGGGCTCAGTTAAAGTCTTCTTTTCGCCAAACGCTCAGCAGTTTGTGTGTTTGGGCGAGCTCTTGTTCCATCCCGCGATGACCATCAAAGACGAGTTTCACCATACGACATTCCGTTTCTGCTCGAATGTCGGTGGCAGTCCGTTTGATCTGCAGTGCTCTCCATCAACGGTGTTGAAGTTCTTAGCACCAGAAGATATCACAACAGCAGAAAAGAAACACTTGCAAATTCAAAACCATGGGCTGAGGAAAGTAAGTGAAGCGCTCGAGGAGGCTAGATCGAGGATGCCTACGAATTTTAGCAACTTTAAACGCCAAGGAACCGCAACTATTGACGAAGATGATCTTGATCATAGCGATGAAGACTTGGACGAGTCCAATTCAGCTCTGAATGACGGGAATGAAAAGGCTGACGATGAAGCAGAGAACGAAGATGGAGAACCGCAAGAAGGCTACGAGATGTGGAAGAAGCGATGCTTTTATCCAACGCAAGTGGTTCTCGTACCCGCCAATTACAAACTATTGAAGCGTGTTACCGTAGCTGCATCCCGAGTGGACAATCAAAGTGAGGCTGGGAAAATGACTCCAGATGATGCTGGTTGCTGCGCATTTGACATGTCCAATTGGGGTGATCAGGTCCTGCTCAGTGCGTCGCTACCGACAACCTGTGGCTATTCCTCCTACTCCGCTGTTATTGAGCCCTTATCTGTGCATGAAAACGCTGCTTTGCCTCGGAGAACTTGCCTTGTAATGGCTCAGCTACCTGCGCAATCGAAGCTGAATATTGTAGCGCTTGGGCCGTCTACGCTGCCGTTCACTGTTTTAGTCACGGACAGCAACGGGAAACAATTCACGGATGACCTTGTGCATATTTCGGAACCTGAATTGCACGAGTTCACCCGTGTGTGTCTGGTTTCAATGGATCTGTCCACTATTACCAATCCGAAAATGCAGTATGTGTGCCTCCGTTTCAATACAACAGACATTGAAGCTCTATTGCCTTCCGGACAACAAGAATCGAGCATTCAAGTGCTTGTGTCCGATAGTAACGGGGTGCAGGTTTGCCTCTGCGGACCTCCTGTGCATTCGGGTGTGTGGATAGTGGCTCGACTCGTTGATTTAAGCAAAATGGATCCAGCAACGACATCCTCATCGCGACTACGAGTTGATCCAATCGACGTTCTGGTTGAAGAAAACGAATTGCCGCAAGCGCTTGGTAAACTCACGGGGCCAACACCTTTATCTCGTAGAAGTTCCGACGCTAATGGGGATAATTCGCAGTCGTACAATGTCCCGGTGACATTCGACTTCACGTGTGCTGATTCAGCTCGCAGTGTTACCACTTCCTCGCGAGCGAAGTTGGTGCTCTCAGCTTCGGACAATTTCCAGACTCTGTTGGCACTTTCGCTCTCGCCACAGATCAAGAACGGTCCAACCGTAACTTTGGAATGTATAATGCCTCCGCTACCGTTTAGTGGGCCAACAACGCTGGTGCTGAGCTGTGGCGGTGTGGTATTTTCCAACTCGGTGACAGTTCACTGTTATGACCCACGCAGTTGGCGCGTCCTCGCGGTTAGTCCTCCCTGTGGCCAACTCCCTTCGGCCCAAGACTCGAAAGAACCACACGAACCATTGACTTTGCGTCTGAAAGGTGCAAATTTCGTTGAGAACCGCAAGATCGTTGTGCGCGTCTCCGATAAAGACAGGTATTTCACTGCGCCTGGCAAAATGGAGCAGGTGAACTTGCTAAGTCTTCGTGTAGCTGCGGTTAAGAATTTGCGTACCTTGCTTCAACCCCTTGGAATTGGAGTGCCAGTAGCAAATACTGGATCAGGTGGAACTACAACTTCAGCTCAGAAGAGAGAGGACAAGTATCTGGGCTTCATCGTTGGTGGCACAACTGGTGGCGGATCGATTGTTGCTCTTGTGTCGTCCTGGTCAACTTTCACCTTCACTCTACGCATCGAATGTGGAGACCAACGCGTGTTTGCTTCTTGTAGAGAAGTGAGTGTGTTTGCTGCGATTTCTTCAGGCTCCGTTTTGAGTTGGGAAGAAGAGTTTGAGCTGCGAGTTGCGGCAGATAGACGCTCTCCACTGCTTATCACTGCTGAGCTCTCGGAACCATCGTTACCGAAGCCACTCGAACTTGCTCAAGCATGGATTCCGCTCCATTCACTTCAAGAAGGATCGTCCGAAGTCCGTCGCTTCTCCGCTCGTCTTGAAGAGCATTTCAAGCGAGGAAACTATGCTGGAAGTGATGCTGCTCTTACGAACAATGGTACGGCCAGTGAAGTTGATCTGTTGTGTCAATTATCTCCG